>VXBT01014028.1:1065243-1143514 GCA_013400235.1 Oriolus oriolus
ATACCAGCTCTACAGGAGTATCCTTCACCAGTCCTCCCTTAAATTTGTGTCCCTCTCTCAGTCTTCTTCTTTCTTACTTTTACAGTCTTCTTTTAAATAATTTTTTTCTCCCGTCAAAGAGTACCTGTACAATAAATCAAGCTGCTTCTGTAATATCAGAGTAAGTGACTAAGTAAATATGACACCTTGGTTTTTAACTTAGGAGCCACAATGTTTATGAACATTTGCATCGACTGCTTTTCAGCTGCTTTAACATTTTCATATGCAATTAATACACATTAAGGTATTCCCACATAGTGCATATTGAATTACCTTTGCTCCACGTAGAATAGCATTCAGTTGTTTTTGTTGCAAAGCTAATATATAATGAAATAATAATGATTATTTGTAATACAGTGTTGCTTGTCTTAGGATCTACAATGATTGAGTATAATGAAGTATTTATTATTTCTATTTCAGGACAAGCAAACAGTGTTAAATGGCTTCTCCAGAATCCAGGGCTTATGGTCCTCTGCTCCAGCCATTCTTACTGCAGTTTGTTATTTCTCTATGCTGGTGGGCCTCTTGCCTGAGTTTAAGACAGTTAAATAATGTAATTAAACAATTAAGATGATTGTCCTTAAATGATCAATTAAGACAGAATTCTAAACATGCTTCCTCATTTGGAATTTAGCCTACTTTCTATCTCCCTCTGTGTATCAGAGACAAGGCAGCTAGGCTAAATTCAGAAATCACTGCATTTGGTATATTATGTGGTTTATCCTAAGCTTACATGAGTGCTGTGTGGTGAGTCCTCCTATTTTAGGGAAAACTTACACAACCGATCAACGCAGCCAGCAGCTGCACAGATTTAACATCAAGAAAAGACAATTTTTACTTCTTGCTGTACCACATATATATGTTACTTTCTTCAGTATCTAGCAGATATAACAAGTGAGTTCTAGAGCTGCAAGGAATGTCCATGTTAAACACCTGAAATCTGCTGAAGTAACCTTCACACGCTTACTTAGAACAGTTTTTGTTCATCAGACTGGAACTGGAACAATAAAAACCAAAGCCAGTGATGGCACACTTATCACACCTCTATTTAAATAATTACCAGGCAGAACTGAGCTGATAGAAATAGAGAGGCTACAGGGATTTTGTGATATGTAAATAAAACTAGTATGCCTAAAACATGCTTCATCTCTAACTGCAGATATTGTAATTTAATTTAAAAGGAATAATATTTAAATAAAAGATTACCCACTTAAACAAGTTTTCTCTCCAAGCCTCCCTCTCAGATTTAAGTCATTCTGTTTAGATCCTTTGCAGAACTGGTGTCTTTCTTTACTACTTTCAATCTGTATCATAAACATTCAGTGTTATTACAGACATCATGGTATCAAACTCCAGATAGTCTGATGTTTTAGGGGGAAAAAATTAGACTATTTAAAGCGATTATAACTTTCCACTTGATAGTTTAACATTCTACAATCATTACTGAGTCTGCAGGCACTGTTAACCTGTTCTGGTGAGACAAACATGTCTTTTCTAATGTTTACTGAGATGTTGTAAATTACTTAACGTACAGCAGAGTACGTTTTTCTCAGTTAATCTAGATCTGATCCCTGAGGGGCTATTTATTACATATGTATACAACCTGTCTGTAGAAGTGAAGTTAATGTAATATGACACAAGTAGCACACACTGTTTAAATGTGTTCCAGAAAGTTAGCAAATTTAGTTAAAAGAATACTTACATGCTCTTCTGCCTGGAAAACAATGAGGAAAAGGGTTCTAAATATTAAACACTGCTGTTCACTGTAGGTGGCCAATTAATACACTGTATCCAAGCTGGAACAAATCCTTCAAATATATACATAAAGCATATAATCTCTTATCTGCTTAGGCATGATCAAATTTTTAACAAATCCCAGTAACTTCAAACACAGCTTTAATGGGATGTAGTACTAAAACATGCAAAGTAAAGAACAGAGTTTAAGAACATAATCTGTTTTAGAATGTTTCAAGAGAACTGCTTTGAAATGCAATTATAATCTTAACCCATGAGTAAATGTGTGCCATCTTGCAGAATTAAGTTACCTGAATTAATATATATAGAAAGAGATACCCTCTTGTTCGTAACACCTATCACAAACTGAAAATGAGGGTTTACATCTCAAGATACAGAAGAATCTTGAGATGGTTCTGAAGGGTAGCTATGTTTAACACAGGAGCACATTTATGGCTACAAGCTTGGTCCCTGTAAATGTTTTATTTGATGATGAGAGAGAGAGTTTACTTGACAGAGAATCCTAGCAGGATTTTACAACTATTCTATGCCCTGATAAATAGTTGGAATACATTTTAAGAGCATCTAGCTGACTTTTGCATCTTTATCTCACTAACCTAAAATTAACACAATGCATCTCTCTCAGGGTGCCAAAAGCTCAGAGTGGGAGTTGCTGATCCCCAGACAGTCTCAGCTTTCCCTTACACGTATAGTGAAGACACTTGTTCCAAAGGGTGGGCTTCCAGTTTCCTTCTTGTATGCAGAAAATGAGTTTTTCACATTGACCTGGTCCCGTTTTGTTCTGGCTTACAGTTCACTTGTCTGCATGACTGACGAATGAGACATATTTTGAAAACAGCATTATGGGTTTAGAATTGGTTCTTGTACCTTGAAGACAAAGTGCAAACTGTTTCAGGTCATAGAATCACAGAATCATTTAGGTTGGAAAAGACCTTTAAGAAGGTCAGTACATTCTGTACAGAGGCACAACTCAGACTAACTGCTTCTCATTCTGAGACAAAAATTAGCACCTGATAATTCAAATTTCCCTTCTTTTCCCAAAATATATTGGGATTCCTGATTAAGAAAAGAAATACACTGTATGCTTGTGATGCAAGCCATGTACTCTAACACAGTAAGCAAACTTTTAGACTATTTACAGACCACCCTGTCAAAGACACCAGTGAACTCTGTGAAGACGCTCTTTCCAGTGCTTTGATGTTAAAAGGAAAACCAAAAGCAGTGGATTTTTGCCATATATGGTAACTGTGCAAGGTGTGATTTTGATCATTATTCAGTGAACAGTCACAGTCAGACTCAAAAAAAGATGCAGAAATATAATTGAAATTCAGGTAGAATTTAGGCAATCATGGAAAGGCTATTCAGCTCCCACCAAATATAATCAAACTGTAAAAGCACCTCTGTTTTCATTTTTAAGAGTCCCGAGTGCCTTCCCTGCTGCTTTCATGCCTGCCTCTAAACATATAAGTTACCACAGAGCAGAGCAGCTCATCAGACCTTAATTCCTGCCTAAGCACGAGCATCCCGAGGATGTCTGGCCAGGCAGTTCGTAGACATCTGAGATCAGGTTCCAAAACCACTGCAATAGTAACTACTGCTTCTGTTTTTTAAGATATGGCAAAGGGTTAGATTACTACTACTTCTTATTACTAGTCCAGCACTTGCAGAATCCACTATCCTCTGCCTAAAAAAGATTCAAATCCCTTGCAAAGGAAGTTATCACTGCAGGCTGGAAAAGAAATGGATGTGTATGTATGAAGAGCAGCTAGAATCATTGTGCTGAAGCTGTTTTGGGAAAATCACAGTTTAAAGGTTTCTGTTCTAGGACTAGAACAAAACAGGAAAAGGTATGGAATTGGAGTTTTTTCTCATGCTTCAAGAACAGTGTTTATAATTTGTAGGGAAAAAAATTAGTCAATCCATAAACAGATGATTCTAGCACTGGTAAGCTCCTGGGTCTCTCACTGCTAGAGGGAAGGCTTCATCACCAAGTCTGACAACACTGTCCATATTTGCTCCAAGGAATTCATCTGTAGAGGTCAAGACTCAAGGGAAGAGTTAGTGTCCTTTTACCCCTCTGAGACAATTATGGCCTCTACTAATCACACCCGAGGAAAAGTTTGAGTCCTCTAAAATGGAAGAAGGACATTACTTGGCATGCACAGTGTGTGAGCACTAATAATAGACATCTCAATTGTTTTGGAGGTTGTCATGGCCACTGGAAGATTTAAAAAAAACAATAACAAAACCAACAAAAACACAACAAACCAAACATCAAAGAAACCTACTGAAACTTATGTTATTCTTGAAGTTATACTGGGAGAGGATACTTCTGCTGCTCTAATAGAACCAAGTGCTTACCACTCAAACATCTCCTGGCAGGATTCAACATGCACCTCTGCCTTCATCCCTCTCCACTGAATAACTAGATGCTCAGTGGCTCTGGTGCCTTCCAAGGCCTTTCTCTCTCTATAAATCATATTAGTGTTTCAAGTCTACTGTGCTAGCCACAAGAACAACATGAGAATGGCAGGATGGAGAAGTGAGCTCCAGCCCTTATTGTGGAATGACACCGCTTGTACCTTAGTATCTCTGTGTTTTCAGAAACATAGAATATCCTGCTTAGATTTGCAAGTGCCAAGCTAGCATTTACTATACATTCCCTGGGTTTAGCACTACTTCAAGGTCCTCCATAATGAATAGCATCCTGAGTAGGAGAGGAATAAGAATTAAATTGAAGCTAGTTGTTTCCTCTTCCAATTAATAAGTAAGCTGTTTTCATTTTTTAATTGTTTGCTAGAAAGATTATACTAGTTCTTCCACTTTTACTATACAACACGCTGATTTGAACTAAATTTATTACAAACCTGATTTATGTAGCTTTCTACATCTACAATAGCTCTCGTTCTAAAGGAAATAATGGGCATGTCAAGTATCCAAACAGAAGTAATTCCTTTTGTAGTCAGTATAAAGCAGTGAAAACAAAGAACTCTGCTGTAATCTGTACTAGTTTGGAAATGCCTCTAAAATGCATACAAGACTAAAGATTCCAAAACAGGATCTTGATCCAAATCCAAGTGAGTTTAACTGAAAGACCCTCCACACCAAAAAGGGCAAATTCCATCAGTTTTGAACCAAGTCCTAGTATCTTTACAGTGATTTGAATGTTCTTTTCCATGTTAACAGAAGATGACAAATATATTCAGGTACAACATTATATTCATTTAAACATTTATTCCTGGTCCCAGTAAAGTAACTGCAAATTCTACTAACCTGAAGAATGTATTTATGTGAAAACCTTTCTGCATAGCTTCAGCAGTATAATCATTGAAGTTTATGAGTTAACGTTTTCTTAGCACTGTTTGACTAATGACTAAATCTTTGTATCAATGACATACACAACAGAGGACACTTTATCAAAATATTACAAAACTATATGCCTGCTTCCCTTTGAAGAATTCAAAACAAAATATAAGTATTTACATGGGGCTTTTTTTTTAGAAATGGAGACACTAAAGAATAGGGAAAAACCAATTTTCTCTGTATTGCACAACAACCTAGGAGCAGGTTAATAGGGCACAACAAACCATTGCAATCATCCTGTTCATCTCATGAATAGCATCGGTCAAGGACTCTCCAGAGTTTAAATAAATAAATCTGGTTTAAAATAGAGCACATCTTCTAGAAATAAATGGATAGAAGTAAGAAATAAAGCGTAATTCTAAGATGTTCAGTGACTGTCCTGTTCTTGCACTGCTCCAAAGGTTACTTACCTTCTCCCCTCAAAATAACATTTCAGTTGAAGTCAAAATTTTTCTAGCTAAGCTGTCAGTTGTGCCGACTTCTAACTTTGCCTGCTAGAATGAAGAGCTCTTTAACAGAAGATTTCTGTTCCACTTATATGGATGAGAATGCAAGAATAGGATTTCAGTTTTCTGCCTGATTGGCAGTAAGCCAGTCACTATAGTCCCCCAGGACACCCTCCCACAACTATTGCTAAGTATAGTTTTACATTCACTTTTGAAAATAATGCATAATTCATATCACTTTGATATAAAATTAATGACATATGGAAAGCAAAACATATCTTTACAACAAATTAATTTGAATTATATTGTAGTTACAAGGGAATTTAAAAAAAAGGCATCTTGCCTCAAATTCTTTGTGGACCTTTATCTTCCATCCATTTGTTTTCCCCACATTGATGCCAGAATCTTAAGATTAATCTGTATAGAAATTTTTATTGTGAATTAACTATTTGTTTTTAACTACATGGACTATATAAATCCACCTTTTAATAAAACAGGAAAAAGATCTTTCAGTATTCAGTAGTGTTATAGCATATCCCCACAAAACCCCTGAAAACTGTATACAAATCTCTGGCCTCTATAGTTTAGTGTATGACATGAAACTAGGTGCATCACTGAAATTTCTATCCCAGCCTCTCTCCTCCTATTAGAGGTGCCTAGAGATAGACCATTAAGTTTGATAAATTTCTATTTGAAGAACAGCCATCTCGTTGTTTTTTAAATTTTCTGAAGTGCTCTCCAGCTCAGGAATAAAACAGAGGAAACAACAAACATCCAAGAACTTAACTTACAATTTACCTCAAGAAATCCAATACATTCATCTTCTGAATGATAATTTTTTGGTGTAATGTCACATTTGCAACTACTTTTGCTTATAAAGGTGTAGATGGTTCATTGCTTCCAAAACTAGGAAAAGAATGGTTTAAATATAACAAGAGCAGTGTCTAAGTCTGGTTGGTGCTCTGCCACCACTTACTCTAAATTCTTAACACAATACAGACTATTTAAAGATACTTATTTAAAGTACACACTCACTTAAATCACATTATAATTAGACATAAGTTGCCTTCCATACTGAGAAAAAGATTAATAAAGGTGAAAAAAAGATGTTTCTCTAGTTTGCCTCTGTAGGCCTAGATGATACCAAGATGCTTTAGAGAGAACCAAGCACTCCAGCTACATAACTGGTAAGGTATTCATTTTATCAAAATCTCCATGCACAGAATGATTTGAAACTTCACCCTCCGGAACAAATACCTAGGTCCTTACGGGTTTGTTTTTCTTCATTTTCATTTTCTAGGAGTAATAAAGATCTTGGGGTAGGGCATTTCCTTTGGATTAATGACTGGCTGGGGTTAATGGCCAGGATGTTCCTTGGGCCATCAACTCCTCTCAGACGGTCATTAATCCCCAGGAAATGCTCTGTGCCTCAATCATTATTGCTTAATTTCAGTGCAAACAAACTACTGTGGCAGACAGCGTGCTGTATGCTATCCCTTAAACACAAGCAACACAGATTCACTTCATTTTATCAATTGTTTACTGTATGGGCTATTTTCTGTAGCAGGAGGAAATCACAGATATTTTGACTATTCTATGAAATCTGTTGGTTGCCCTCATGGTAATTCGATATTTCTGCATGAGTTATTCTGTTTGTCACTTACACTGTCATTGTTAGTCACTATCAGCTGGAAGGCCATTGCTCACTTTATTTCCTGGCAAAATTCAAATAAATGCCCTAAATATTACTTGCAAAACATATTTTCCAGTGACAGTGTTACCTACCCATGCACGCACATCATCTTAAGTATGAGGTTATTAAATTTTACAGGATACCTCATTTGACACATCCTGACGTTTACTGTACAATTTCAGACGTGCCACAGAGTTATTAAATTATCAACAGTAAAATATAACATGGACTTTCTCCAGGCTTGTGCTGTACAAATATTTACTAGAGCACAGAACTTTGTTATATTTCTCTAGTCTACTTGATAATCCCCTGATTAGACATCCACATGCTTGGTGGAGCCAAAGAAAAACTGTAAATGGTCAAAGGCGATGCAGCGTATTTGTTTTTAAAGGCTAACTTTACAATAGTTTGACTTCAGAAAACTATTTAATCAAACTGGCCAACCTCATTGATTTCTCAGCTTTGGGACTAAAACAAAAGGATTCAAAGAAGCTATTAGTGGTAACTGAAAGCCACTTTTACTAAAGCTTTAAGAGCCAAAAACTTTAGGAATTTGGATATTGCTAACTAATTGGGGCACTTATCCTCTGCCTTTGATGTGAAAAACTTCAAAATACAGACAATAGATAGGTGCTTATGGTCAAAAGCATTTATTCTTTTCCAAACTTTTACTCTTAATTCAAATTCCAGTATGATACTATGCTAAAATAAGTAGAATGACATAAGTAGAATAAATGGAATTTAAATTACCATTTTCAAGGACCTGGGGTATTCTTCACAGTTAAACGCACTTACCATGCATTAAACTTCTGTGGTATGAAAAGTGTCCACTACATCTTTCCTGTGATTATTCACAGCCTTACACAGTTCTGCTACAAACCTCAGTGATTTTTTTCTCTGAATCCAAGAGAGGATTTAGCTGTGAAGACAGCAGCAGAGAAGGTGGTTGGGTTATAAAAATTCTTCATCATCATTATCTTGACTGGGCAGAGCTTGCACTACAAAACCTGAACAGATATCTAGACTGCATTTCCAAACACATTCACCCACCTCACATAAGCAAGCTGAGTTCCAAGAGAAGATGCAGGAAGCTGTATTAGTACATTCTATCATTATTGCTCTGACAAAAAAGTTCAAACTCTAATTCAACCCTAATGGTTTGCAGCCTGTCCATGAAAAGCCTGGGTTGAAGTGCTGCTAATAAACTTGAGTTGGAGGCAGTGAGGCAGGGAGGCCTCTTGCAGAATCTGTTTTGACAATGCCCTGACAATTTCCTCTGAAAAAATTGGCTTTTACATGGGCCTGCAGTTTAGGAGGTTGTTTCAGGCAATTCTGGTATTCCACATGTTAATACATATAGAACAAAAACATCCCCACAAGGGGTTGCCTTGTTTGTTTAGATTACAATACAGTAACAGGAACCCACACTTCTAAATAATAATAGTTTGATATGCACCATACTGAAAAAGGTCACCAAATCGAAAAGGTATGATAGAGCTGAAAGCAATGAGCTTTGGTAAGTACACAAAAAGAAAGAAAGAAGGAAAGAAAGAAGTACACAACAGGCTGAAAAAAAAGGGAAAAAGCACCAAATATATTTCAGATCTAAATATGGCATTTTAATCTAAAAAATATGAACAATTGGTTGAGTGAAGTCACCCAGGTCATTCTAAGCATACAGATGTCAGGTATTGAAAAACACTATTGTACTTTGATTCTCTGAACAAGAATTTCCAGTCTTTTCCTGCATGGTTTTGCTTTCAAGTATAAGCAGACCATGTTCATTAAAACCAGATGCTACTGTCTCTTTGCTCCATTTCAGTTATCAATATCATGTTTGAAAGATTCAAAACATTTTAATAAAAATTTAACTGTGTTTGTGATCACATCAGGCAAGGCTGGGTTAAGATGCCAAATTCCATAGCCTTCTTGCAAACAGAAAAGAAAAATCTAGATAATTCGAGCTGTACTCCCCCTTCTTATTTAAAACTGTTTTAAAATTACTTGTGCATTCCAGAACAAAAACCAAACAAATAAAAATATCATCAAACCCAAACAAAAGCTAAAACCCTAGGTAATAAGAAAACATATGTCTTCTGATGGCACACCCTGCGGACTTTGTCAGCTGGATGGGGAACCAGCCATGCTTTTCCCCTGTTTTCTTCTGCTGAGGGAGGCTTGAGAGGAGGAAGATGCAGAATGCATCTACTTGGACTTTGCTTGTGCTTCAGTGGTAAATGTTACTCTAAGGGGATCTATTCTCTGCTTCTTGCATGTTACTCCAATAGCTGAAATGGAGGTGGTCCAGAAAAATCACATCTTCAAAGCCTGGATGCTCAGTTTGCAGCTCAAGATCGTTCTCATATTGTGAGATCTACTGGGCTCCAGGGCTTATGCCAAAGGTCAAAAAGCATTGCTCTAATTTAGGTTATTATCATTATGGGAGCTTTTAATGGATTAGTGTTGTACATTTCCCTTGTTTGGGCAGATATACACAGCACAGTGCTTGGCTGTGCTCTGAGCTGCTTCATTTCCATCTCTGCATTTCTCAGATTTCTTACCATTTACCAGGTAACAGCTACAATATTATTCTCAAGCATTCCATTGCTGGCAGTTGTTAGATATGGACCCATAGCCTGTGCAGGTCCCATTACCTTTCGATTTATTGATTTTTCTTCTCTTTGTTGCTGTTTCTCTACTGAGCACATTTTCTTCCTCCTAATTACGTTACAGATTCCTATAACAACATTTTTCTTACACAGATTGTTTCTTTTCATTATGAAATGTCTGTATTTGCAAGAAGCTAGTGTCCTACATCAGAACCTTGTCATGAATCACGAGATCTGTCCTACTTCACCATGAACACTCATTTCCATTACAGAACAGCTCCAGAGGAAGACAGTGTTGGTACAAGTGATAACAGCTGAGTCTTGACACCAGTGATTTAAGCAGTAAAAACACTTGCTTAACCCAGGACAGAATTTAATTCCAGAACTGGAATAAAAAAACAGGGGAAGGATGGCATCAAGGCATATTTATGTGGGGAGTCTTGCAATTATGTCCTAAAAGTTCTAATTTTTCCTATGGAATGTCTATTTCACTTCCCAATCCTAAAATAATACATAATGGATCTTCCAGTGAGATGATGAGTACCTGGATATTCCAGTAACAGGTAATGAGCCATTGTTCTTTTTATTTTATTTTTTGGTTATTTTCAAAACAAAGCAATTTGATTGAGACAAGGATAAATAGGCAGTGACATTTACTGACTTTATTGATCTTTTCTATGAGAAAGGCATAATTGCCTTAAACTTACCTCAATCCATAAAGGTACATTATTTTGAAAGCATAAGTTAGGATGCTCTCCCTTAAGTTAAGGAACCTCTCCCTCTGAGAGGTTCAAAAATACTTTATATACTCATATGCTTCATATTTCAAGATACTTAAATGTACATACATCAAAATGAAAGGGAATACAATGCATCTGTTAAACAAGTAATGCACTCTACAGGCCTCATTTTAGACAATTTATTATGAAATCATCAAGTGTCCCCACGTTCTCAAAAACGAACTGTGAAAAACA
Organism: Oriolus oriolus; assembly: GCA_013400235.1. NCBI lineage: Eukaryota > Metazoa > Chordata > Aves > Passeriformes > Corvidae > Oriolus > Oriolus oriolus. Next base: position 1,076,123 of record VXBT01014028.1, read on the forward strand.
TAACCCTGATAGATTCCAAAACTTGGCTCATGAGCACTGTTAACTCACAGATCTCCATTTCATAGGTCACAAAAATTCTGCTTAGTAATGCAGTTCTACCCCCTGATCATTTCTATCTACCAAACCACAGCTAAATGCTGTAAAAAGAGCAGCATTCCACCTGCACAGCTGCAAATTGCAGGGTCCCACTGTGATTGTGAATCAGATGAAACACACCTTGTGTGACTGCAAAAACATAAAGATGTACTGTGCTGTACCATCTCTATATTTTGTTCTGATCCACACTAAAAATGACAGGGAACCTTGAGCAGCAGAACTCTGAGATACTGAACATTTTCGTTCTCCCAGCCATGACACCCTTTTTCCAGCTGGAAGTTTTGCTTGGGCAGACAAAGTGGACTCTGATGATTTGTCAGAGATTTACAGACAGCCAGAAGAAAAAGGAAGCCCTATCTGTAGACTTGGTCTGCATCTGCACAAACTCTCTGGTGTCCACACATGCAGCTGATCCCATACAAATGGGCCTCCCTGGGCTCTCCACACATTCATTACTTGACACCTGTACAAAGATTTTGCTTCAGAAAGAGTCAGACAGATGTATTCACAATCTTGGACATCTTGTTTAGTAAAACGCCATTGATCCCGAGAGAAGTGATCCCTGAATGGGAATTTTAACCTTGGTTAACTATATTGTTCCCTTTTTTCTGTGAGAGGTTTCCATTCTCTCACAGGTTAAAGATAAATGAGTACTATTAAACTTACCTCATTCAAATGGAGCAACGAAGAAATAGGCATAGATGTTCCCCTTTGGATAAAGGCTTTCCATAGTTAATGGCTGCTAGTGAAATCTGTTTGTCCACCCTGAACACCAAGGCTCACTGGACACCTCATAACCCCAGTTAGAATGGAGATCAGTATTTTTTATTGTCAAGATAACATCATAAATTCTCATTTATCCAGGGGGTCCTGATGGCTAGGCATGACTTTTTGAGGGATTTTCTTTGGATGAAAGGACAAATTGCTAAAATAGAAGGCATTCTGTCTCCCACGTCATGCCTTCAGGGTGTGGCCACACTTTACTTGGAAACCTTCACCTCTCTGATTAACTGAGATGATTTATGTAGCACTGAAGACAGTTGTCTAAATAAGAGAGAGGAAGGAAAATCACGTTGTAGGGCCACCATGATGGCTAAAAGAGTGGCTGAATTCAAACAAACTATCATATAAATTTTCCTGTTTATCAAGTAAAACCTGAACTAGTCACACACTGTCTGCCCAGCGAACCTCATTTTAAGGGCTTCCTTTCTGCTGGGGCTTTTTTTGGTGGATTTAGAACTTTACCTACAACATCCTCAGGCAATCTGTGCTTCTGTTCGTATTTCCTCAGATCACGTGCTATCTGTACTTGAAACATAAGGAATGACAAAAGATTCCTGCAAAGGAACATCCTCTGTAACAAGTGCCCCAGGTACTGCTCTCTGTATCCTCCTATTCCATGATGTCGTCTTTGAGGAAGGGTCCTGAAACTGCATGTAGTTCACATCTGACACATGTGGATCACAACACATCAGTAACTATAGTGCACAAAGGAAGCTGACAGTTATGCTGCTACTTGAAATTCTTGTGCATTTAGAAAAACAAATGGTTGGCATTTCTACACTGACAATTATCGAACAAAATTGAATTTTAAAAGCTCAAGGAATTTGCATTTCTGGGTTTACTTCTTGTCTAAGGGCCAACTCACTATACCTAGAAGGATGAATTACTAAAAGCAGAAGTAAAATATGTAATGGCCCGGCCAATGTTTCTTTAATTTCCTCCTACTGTCATCACTGGCACATATAAGTAAAAGCTCAGCTATCAATAAAATGACTAAAATTGCTAGACAGCAACAGATTAGTAAAAAATTAAGTGATGAGGCTAGGATTTCTTGACACTCCATTTAAAGCCTTTCCTTGTCACATGTCATGAAGCATCTGCTACACTGCATGGTGCTAAGCGGAGGCTAATGACCCTTTAGGTCCCCCGGCAAGCTCTCCTTGACAACAAAGTACAAATGGCTCTTTAATACAGCCAACCCCTATTGAAATGAACCTTGCAAAGCCAGCAAGGAGTACTGGGGTCTTCTTTAGCATGGCATCTCATGTCTTTGAGGCTGCAGTGAAGGACTTAAGTTAGTAGAAAAATGGTTTACGTAGGCTTTACAGGTGAGCAGTAGTTTATATTTCCCTAAGTTCTGTGGTTTGCTGTAAGACTGCTTGTGGAGGCAATGCATCATGAGTGCTCTACACAGGAAGGTGAATCAGAAGGAGAAAATTTTTCCAAAGTGAAAAGCAGAGAAGGTATACCTAAAAACAAATCATCTCAATGCTATGAAAGAAAGTAAAAATTAGCCTCTTTTCATTTGTACTAAGAGAGGTCAAACGCCAAAAGAAATCTAGAAGATAACAGAGATAAAACCCCCTAGAATTTACATAGAGGCTTTTGAATTTCCTTAAATATAAACATAAGGACATTGAGACAACTTTTCAGGGACCAAAAAAGAAAATAAATTATTTTACTTAGTCATTGGATGGAAAAAAAAGCAGCAGGACTTCCGACTTAATTTCAGATCTGCCATTATCCAGATTAGCAACACTGATACAGTTATTTACTTCAGTTTAGTTATTTCTTAAATGGGAGTACAAAAATTAACTGATAGAGGAAATTTTACAGTTTCTGTTTTGTGTCATGATTGAAAGATGAAAAGTCCTCTTTTAAAGGGTATTAATGCAGAAGGTATTTTATTTTGTTGAACAGTTTGTAGAGGCTTCATATTGTCCATGGCCCCCAGTAAAAGAGAGACTGACAAACTGGAGTGAGTCCAGAGGAGGACCACTAAGCTGGTCTGGAGCACAAGACACAAGAGAAGAGGCTGAGAGTTGAATCAAGGGTTTCTATTGTTCAGCTACCTAAAAGCCAGTCAGGGTCTTTGCAGAAATGTAGAGTAAAAGAAAATATCATTGTCTTGGGGTGACTTTATGATTTTGTATCCCATATCGCTCAAATATGAATTCTGTGCTTTTGAGAACCTGGATGCAACAGAAAAGCCAGATGAACTTTTTTCAAAGCAGTTCTGTGCTTCAAGGACGCTGCTATCTAAGTTGTGCTTCGGTAGGGAGCGAAGGGAGGAAGCACCCAGCTTGGGAGTTTTTTTTTCTTTCGGCGCAGTTTTTCCTTTCTTCTTCGGAGGGAGAGACGGAGAGTTGAGTTCTTTTTTTTGTTCCTGGGACTTTGGTTTCTTCTTCTTTTTTCTTCTCTTCTGGACTTGGTCGGGACATCACAGCCTCACCGGGGGACTTTGTCCGGTCTGGAGGTGGAGGGGGGCCCCCATGCCGACCCAGCTCCAAGGAGGAGGGGGACCACACCCACAGAAGGACTTTAGGAAAATCTTCCAGGTTTCTTCTCTCCATAACGAGAGATTTTATTCTGTGGCATTATTATTCTTGCTTTTTTTTTTTTTCCCTGTGTGTTTGTTAAATAAATAGGTTTTTTCCCTTCACTTTCCTCCGGGAGTATTCCTTTCCCGAACCTGGTGGGGGAGGGGCAGCTGTAATTGCCTTCTATCAGGGGATATTTCCCTCTAAATTTGGACAAAACCAGAACAATCATGAAATCCTAATCACATGCAAGTCAAAAAAACATTAAAAAGGAGACAACTATACAGGGAACAAGCTGCTTAGAGAGGCTGAGAAATGTCCATCCTTGGAAGTATTCAAGGTTTTACTAGGCAAGGCATGGAGCAAGCTGATAGAAGATGGAAGCTGGCCCTGCTTAGAGCAAGGGACTGCACCAGACAACATTCAGACTTAAAGTGTTGTATGATTCTGTACACATGGACATTGATATTAAATTTTGATGCAGGTTTCAACGAAATTTTATTGGCCAAAACCACCCCTCAAACCATGAAACAAACCTCATTTTAAGTGATTCAGCATAATATACATCACTGTTATGCTCAGTGATGAAACCCTTTCATTGTCATTAACTACCATGAAAAACAATTCAGCAATTATTACTTTGTCCTCTTTCCTCAGCCCTTAAAGTGTCCTTTAAGGTATTACAGTTATTACCATATATGGTTAAATTATAAGCACACATGGCCTTAAATTAGAACTTCAGAGACCCTCCTGAACTTGTGAAAAAGCAGGATCCAGAGGGAAACTTTGAAACCCTAAGCTTTTAAGACTCTGAATTTAGGAGGAGCTTATTCTGTCAATGTCCTAAAAAGGTTTGCCCAGTTCCTCCAGGAAGCACAGGAGAATGAAATCTTGGCTCCACTAAAATGACAGGAATTTTGTAGCATTGAAATTACGATTTCCTCAGTTTGTACATTTTATAGTCTCAAAGTTTGTTCACTTCATTCCATCATCTCTTTGATGCAAATAAGCAAGGCACATAGAAGTTGAAGCTATCTTTGGAAAATGCCCCACGGGCTCTTTAAGAACTTTCAAAAACGATTCTGCCTTAAATCTCTGGGTACATTTATAAATTAGGTTTATAAAAATATGTACATAATCACAAATTATTTTAGTCTTGACAAGAGCATATGAATTTAAGGAACATGAGTCATAAAGACAAAACTTCAATCAGATAGAAGAATCCAATTTAGGAATTCCATTAGCTTGCATGTTACTTTGACTTTCTTGAGCAGTACATTCCAAAGAAGTATTTCCAGCAGAAAAATAGTAAACATTAATAGAAAAGTGTTCTCTCCTCCATATTAAAGGAACATAATCTTCAGTGGAATGCTGAGGATTCCTTAAGGTAAAAAGGATTGCATCTTACTGTTCAACCAAACCGCAGTGTGTGGGCATCACTTCTGGAAAGTGTTTATAGCAAGTAGACACAGGAGAAAAAATACAAAGAAAAAGTCAAGGAATCTAAATAAATTTCTATGTCTTCAACAAACAACAGATGCCAAGCAGGATATTGCACAGAACTATCAATTCAGCTTCAGATCAATGGTTTGTTGTAATGGTTTATTCTCTAAAAGACAAAATAAAATGAAAGTAAGAGGATCTATCTCCTGCAAATTCGTATGATCTTTGTAGAATTCACACAGCTACTGAGAAAACCTAACTATGCATGTGTTTGAGTGTCAGTGTCACGACATACATCTATATTTACAGATTGTTTGGCTCAAATTTAATGTGGATTATTACAGTATTCACTATCATATTCAGTGTACAATGTAGTGTAGTACCTTTTACTTTTGAAAGAGACCTCTTCACTTGTTTAAATTGATATTAACACTACTCAGTTTTTTTCTGGATAAGATGGCAAGGTAGGTAGAACCCAATCTCTTTTAAAAAGTAATATAAGTATTTGTGATTTATTGCTTTATTACAGTCTACAACTCAAGTCCCTCGGTTTCTACATCCTTAATTAGAAGATAATTGAAAGTGGCTTGAAAGTGGTAGGTTTCTGCACCTGTTCCTAAAATTGGTTTGAATGAGTTCATACTTTTGAACCTGACAACAACAGACAGGATTGAAAAAGATCCAATTCTCTGTTCCTAAAAGATGAGACATTAGGAAACAGCCTAAGATTTGTTACTTTATCACTATAAGTTAATCTCATAATTTATATGGAAAGTACTTTCTCTGCAATTAAAGACGAGCAAAAATCCCCCAAAAATTGATTAGGAGATCATTAACATACTATCAAAAAGATGAAATGCATATTTAATGTTTGTGCTGTCTCACTGGTTTAAATCAAGTAACTACGTGCCAGCATTCCCCTTGGTTCTGAGCTGACACATGGAAAACAACCAGTCTCTTCAAAATGGCAGGGCAGACTGGTGGAGATTCAGCATAGGAGGTGACAAAATCCTCTGAATTAGAGTCAGCAGCCAGCCTTCTAAATGACTGCTGACAACTCTCTGGTATAATATGCTACCTTTCCCCAGTGACAGCCAAGGGGTGGTATCTTGGTCATACTCCTGAAGCCAGAATCTTACTGCTATTTTGCACAGCAACAACAGAATGGACCCTGAAGTCTAAAAAGATGCACTCTTTGTGACAGTGGAAAGACCCACTGACTTCAGCATTGTTTGAGTAAACCAGGAAAAACAAAACACAGATGTAGAGACAAATAGATGTAGAGGAGCAGAGACGAATTATACCTACTGTGATACATGGCATGGCAGTGGTGACTCCTGCTGCTGTGAATCCTGTTTCTTTCCTATTAAAGCTGTTGAATCAATATTAGCTTGTTAGATAAAAATCATCCACAACCCTGCATTAAGACTGTGTGTGTGTGTGTGTGTGTGAACTTATTTCTTAACTGTAGGAATGATCAGTATATTCCCTTTTAACTGAACAACTCCAACAACTCCACTCTCACACAGGAACCTGCAACCTGGCATTACAGAATCTTTTTAAAGCAATGGCTAAGAGAGAAATGACCTATTTCTTTAAACCCATAGGATCTCTCACACTTTATCTGCAATTTCCTAAGTGTATTTTACACAGTTACCTTGGACCATCCCCTTTGGAAGTGAGAGGAATTAAGGTGCTCACATCAAAAAGAATTCAGCAGTACTGTGCCTTTCCAGAGTTTTTTACTGCATGGTTTAACAAAAGCTTCAACGCCTTTTACATCTGGTTACCATGCTCAGGACACAGCATAAGAAGAGGGACCACACTCCTAAAGGCAAAGTAAAGACATATCATGATGAGATTGATGTAACAGCTATGTGTGGCATGTTTGCTAAGAAACCACATCCCTTTGCTTTCTAATTCTTTGCTTTTTTTTTTTTTTAAGCTTTCATTGCTCAAAATTTTATAATTGGGATATTCTGTTGAGCTTTTTGTTATCTTGTATTGAGACATGGAGAAAAACTAAGCCAGCTCACTCACTGACAGCAGCAGAAGGTACATAGACCCAAAGTTTATCTCTGTGTTGCACAACACAAATTATGACCTGGCTTCAACATTGCAAAAGACTAAAGGCGAGTTAGCCAAGTTTTCAGCTGCTGGTTCTTTGTGGTCTCTCTTGGAATACTGCGTGAAAAACACCTACAGCATTTTTAACTTGCCGTGGTATCAGCAATTTTCATGGGTTTTAACACTAAAGACTTCAGTGGAGACCCTTATGGTGGCTTTGAACAGTAATAAATTCTGATGAAATATCTCCGTCCCCTTCAGACTATCTTAATCTCTTTCAGGCATGTGCTGGACAACCTCCAGGAAGATCAGCACTCTGCTGGGATACTGGGAAAAGGGGAGAAAACCTGTGGAAGGCAGCCCAGATGAGAGATAAAACTCACCAACTTTCTTTGAAAATGATCTTAGGATACAAATCAAATGAAAATATTTTAAACACTGTTTTTTCCTATGCAAAACAAATTTCCACTTTCTGTGCCAAAGGATGGTAAGGTTGCAATCAAGAATTACCCTGCATTTGAATGGGATGCTCCATCAGAAGAAGGAAATCACAGTTTCCTATAATTGAGGGAAAAAGGGAAAAATCTTCTTTTAGTAGGAAATAAAAGAATCATACAGCTTTTCATTATTTTAATGCTACTAAATAACTACTATTCTTTGAATACTTTCAAATTATTTCTTCCCACAAAAGCCTCAACTCTTTTTTTAAATTAGTCCAGTAACAAAGCTGACTTGCTTCTTGTTGGGAACTACTTCTCTAACAGAAACCTCAAACTGAAAATTTAGATATGGAAGGGCATTAAATTAGAAACTTATTTCTCGTATACAGTGGAGAGATCCTGTTGTAATTTATAAAATCTGCAGTGCCAGCAACTAGCCTGAAATGGCTCTTCACTGCCTACTGTTCATCTTGTCCCTTTTGCCTCTCACGAGTAAACACCTCAATAAATTAGAAGATAGGATGAAGCTCAACTTTAAAAAAAATATGCTTTCTAGCAATGAAGTCATCAGGCATCTGCACATCACTGCCAGAGAACAGCAGCAGAACTATTCGGCAAGCAGTGCTGTAAGGGATGTGCACGATGACCATTGCATTAATTCCACAGTACATTCTTTTTGAAAAGATATTCACACCACAGGACATACTTTTTAGAACAATATTCAGAAGATATCAGGCAATAATGATTGAATAATATCTTAATGTCCATAGTCTATCATCCCCAAACTCTGACTGGGATATTAGTTCATAAGCTCTTTATGCTTACAAGGTGAAGTAACCTAGACTTTATCAATCAAAGACAAAGATTCCATGCTGGCAATTTATGGCTAAATCATAAAATCATCTTTCAAAGTGCCCTCTTACAGAAATTCCACAAACCATTCACAAATACAGAAGCCATCAGATGTGTTTTGCTGCTGTTTAGTATATCACGTAAGGCTATTGCAGCTCTCCATTGCTGGAGATTAACAAGTTCGTTTGGATAAAAGAAGAATGCTAAAACCCTAGCATCACCTGGACTGGGACTTTAAAATATGTGTAATGCCAATTATTCTCTCATCACAAAGCTGAGTGAAAACCAGGTTTTGTTTCCAAACTTTCAAAGAGTTTGGTTAGCTGAAACCAACAAGCAAAAACTCACACTTCTCCACACTTTCTGATCTCAGTTGGAAGCGGAAGTATCAAATATCTGCAAAAGAGACTATCTCAGTGATATTTCTGACATGTCTGAAGGCAGAATACTCATGAAACACTCCAATGCAAGAATTATAGAGCAAAAGGTTAGGAGTTCAAATAAGCAAACTTTTTTCCTTCCAACTTAGGAATTGCTTAAACAGCCAAAACTATTCTGTTATTCTGTGAGCGTTTTTGTCTGTACTTAAGAGTAATCTAGCAACTAATAATAAAAACAGGAGTTAAAAGTGGCATACGGATGCAATGGGAGTGACTTAGTGGCTGCAAATCCCCAGAGTTCTATAGCAAATATAAACATAAGATCAATAATTGACAGCTATTTGATATACAAGCAGCATTCTGCTTAGCAGCTTAGCTTCTTCATTAAATCAGTATGGGAAATATGCAATTTAACCACAGTTAGTGCCTACAACTTGTAATGCATTGCTGCAAGTTTCCCATCACTGGCTACTACCATTTACATTCAAAAATAAAAGAATGTGGTGAATGTTGTACTAGGTCAGACCTATTGTCCATCTTAACCTGGGATCCTGAAGAATAGCAAAGAGGAGATGCTGACTAGGGAGAATACACAAGCCTGGTCTTTATCCAGAGTCATTCCCCTGTTGTCCAACAATCAATATTTCCAGATTAGGGACGTTAAAGAGTACCTCCCTGTCTATTTTGTTTAGTGTCTGTTTATGGACCGGATGTTCATGAAGTCTTTTAAACCCTTTTGAACCCATTTATACTATCTACACAGTCTTCTATCAAAATGCACACAAAAATTAGCTATCTGCATTGTAGAAAGGAATTATCCATTTGAAATGGATCTCCTGTTAGTTTCAGCAACTGATTTCCAATTGTAAAAGTACCATGTTATGAGCTAATTAACATTTAGCATTGTTTTACCTACCACCTTCATGTTTTTGCAAACTTCGATCATAATTCTTTCCAGCTATCTTTGTTTCAAACATAATATTTCAGTTTCTTTTCATAAGGCAGATGTTTCATCTTCATTATCTTTTAAGCTGCCCTCCTCTGAACCTTCTTCACCTCCACTATCTCCTCTTGAAACACAGAAGTCAGAAGTACACACACTACTCAGCACGTGGGCACATCAGGGTTTTTACACAGTCAGGCTCTGTCCTGTTCTCAGTACCCTTCCTGATAATGCCAGCAATTTATTGCTTTTTTGGCTGCTGCTGCACACTGTGAGGGTGATTTCAGGGAACTCTCAATTATGACTATGGATTCTCTTCCTTTAGATGCAACTGCCAGTTCTGATGGAGTTTCACAGAAGCATTACTGAATGACCTTTAATTTACCATAGGGCATTTTAAATGGCACAGTTACTTGGGACTCAGAACTCAGCTCTGACTCGGATCCATGAGCACACATTTGTCTAAGAAAGCCTATGCCAACCTTCTTAGCGTGTTGCATCTTTCAAGAATGATCCCTGTAGAGACTTGCAAAGAACATTGCTGCAAGGCGAACATTTTTAGAACAATCCTCAACATCTGGCCCAGGTTTGTACTTCATGCTGCAGCAGATGTGCTCCCTTCTGTGCCCCCTTTCCAAGACAGGTAGGCCACAGCCAGCTGCTTCTGTTTGCTCTCTCAGTTTCACGGGCCACTTGAGACAGAGATAGGAGTGGAGCCCGGCACAGAGCACAAATGTTTTGTGCCAAATTGAGTGTTTTGCACCACAGGGAAATGTGGGATCAGGAGTATAACAAGTCCAAAAGCGTAAGCAAAGAGTTTGCGGCTGAAAGCAGTGCGATGTGTCAGCAAGAGAGAACAGCAGCCTTGCTGGCACCGCTGCTGGCCAGAGCCTTAATCTGTAAATCACTGCGCAGCCAACACGTCAAAGAAGTTTGGCCACCCTGGTGTACAGGCATCAGGCAAAAAACAACCTACTGTGCAAACCTCCAGCAACAACCCATGCCAGTGTGCAAAACACCAGCAGTCCTAGGAAGAGGAAAAGCAAAATGGCCAAAGTCCAATTGCTTTTAATCAAGAGGCCACAAGTGAAAAGATCCTGTCCTACAATCTTAAATGAGGAAAAAAGCCTCAAGAATATAGCCTGCAAACTTCCTCATCTCCATTTGGGAAAGCACTGTAGAATTTTTGGCACTAAGATGAGAAGTCAGTAGCAATTTAACTAAAATGTCAAATGTTACTGCCAAGTGTTGGTAGCTATTTCAAGGTATAAATCCAGGTTGCCCTGAAAGCCTAAACTGCTACCTTCTTCCCCACTATCATCACTAGTATTTTATGGGAATCATTTAATCATGCCAGAAAGGTTCAGACTTTTAAACAAAACTAGAGATCTACAAATTTAAAAGTTCTTTCCTCTGCTTCTGTGTGTGTAGTCAGGCCAAGTTATGTGCTCTGACTCATCACACCTGGAAACAGCACACAAGGTGGGGTCCTAAGAGGACTAGTGAGCTGCCATGGTGAAGAACTCAGCATGCCTCACTAGGGCAAATGCCCCAAAGAATCACACAGAGAGATAAACATTACATAGAAACAGTCAAGATTTCATTTTTCCTCTCCTTTCTCCTCTCCTTACAAAAATTTTGGTTTTCTAATTCACAATGTCCGTGCACTTAAACAAGAATTTCTCAGGGAAACACACTGAACTTCCACCAGGAATTGAAATCCTGGCCAGGCAGAATTTTCCAGCCAAATCTAAGGTCAGAAGCCTCAAATTTGCACTAAAACAGGATACAAGACACACAGACTCAAACCACTGATTTAATTTGAAGCAAGAACATACAACTTCCTCATGAGGGGAAAAGCAGGGGTAGGCACTGATCTCTTCTCTGTGGTGACCAGTGACAGGACCTGAAGGAACGGCCTGAAATTGTGTCAGGGGAGGTTTAGGCTGGATAGTAGAAAAGGTTCTTCACCATTTGGTGAAGGGTGGCTGAACACTGGAACAGGCTCCCCAGGGCAGTGGTCACAGCACCAAGCCTGCCAGAGTTTAAGAAGGGCTTGGACGATGCTCGCAGGCACATGGTGTGACTCTCAGGGATGTCCTGTGCAGGGCTGGGAGTTGGACTCCATGATTCTTGTGGGTCCCTTCCAACTCGGAATATTCTGTGATTCTTGATAACTTAGACTTCCCAGAAGAACATCCTAACTACTCAGACACCAAATCAGTCCTTCCCAACAAAATTACTCTATTTCGGGAAAAAACTCCAGCTTATTAGGACACAGAAAAAACCCCAAACAAACTATGGTCTAGTAGCATGACAGCTGTCTTTGGTGGAAAATATACCAACATTATACTCATGTTTTCATTGAGAAAATGACTCAAACTTCATGTCAGAGCCCTACTAAAGAACTGGCTTGGTACGCATCACTCTTCTGTCTTCATTCAAAAATACACACTGAAAGCTTCTGTTTATGTTACTTATTATGAAAAGCATAGATATTTGAAATTACTAATAACAATGTCTTTGGATAATTTTGATATTGGGTTGCTGAACCTGTTTACCAGCAGTAGTAAATCCTATGCCTACTAAAGAAAATCTTTACTGCAGGTTTGCAATCAAGGAAACAGAAAAAAACCAGTGGGGAAATACTGACATGAAACACCAACCAATCGCCAACTCATTTCTCATGGGTGACCTTTCTGAAAACTGAATTTAGCTCTGACAGTCTCTTCTCTCATACATACTTGTTAACCTTCATTAATGTACCTCCAGTAACCTCAAGAGACAACGACTTCGAGAAAGCTAGAAAGATGGCTTTTTATCACATGATTTGCAAACAAAAAATTTACATAGGCACAGTTATATTTTTTGTTGCCAGGCATGTATTGGTTTAATTTGTGCCATTTACAGAAGTCAATGCAAACCTTCAAGAATCAGGCCAAAAAGATGAAACCTTTATGACTGAGGTTACAGGAGTGCTGATTTGATTAGTGTTCTTAAAATAACACTTTTTTGTTTAAGAAATGATTTATAAAATGATAGCATTTACTCTTGGAGAGATTGTTTTCTGGATATTTACAAGTAAATCCCTTAACTGGCTGCCAAAGTAAAAGTTCTAAAATTTGACCTTTTAAGAAGCAAAGTAATCCTACAGCTTGAGATTGAATAATAGGAAGAAACCCGCATTAGCTGTTCCGTTTTACAAAGCTTCAATGTAAATGCAAACGTGTGGTTAAAAGAATTATCTTTCAGCACCACCAGCTTCCAAATTTGTCCTTGTTATGGGTTTTTATTATGTTCCCTCTCATGGGTGACGTCTGTTTTCTCTTTTAACAGATGACTGCCCAGGGAAATGGCAAGGACAAATCCAGCTCCACTTTTCACAGCAGATAAGGAAAAGGTAAACACCATTACACCACCAGAACGGGCATCCAGCACTAATTTGTAAATGAGATGAGAACCTAAGACAAACACTAAAAGCCAGATGGTCAAGTTGCAATACTTTAATAGTTAGATTTCAGGCTTTCTAAAATGTATGTGTCATCAAGGTCAGAGCAAGCACACACCTGCCTCACACTGCCAGCACCCCAATAAATACTTTTGGAACTTTGTTTAAAAAATCCCTAAGAGTTCTGTTATTCAAAGCTAGCATGCATGAGTAATATTGAGTGAATGTAACTGTCAGTAGAGACTTTTTTTCCATACCAGCTGACAAAGATTTATGAAGATAGGCCCATACTGGCATAAAAATTACTCTAAAAATATCAAATAAATAATAGTCTTTGAAAAATTCGTAACACCCCAACATTTTGGCTAACATGAAAATGCACATAAGTGAGTGACTCTGTTTTCTCCCTTAGGAGATATTACTGTAACTTAATTGAACATTGTATCAGAAATGCCATGAGGATAGGTAATCTTGCTCAATTTCATTATTAAGGAAGTGATATTCTAAATTAAGGAGATGAGTTTTCAAGTAATTCATCACATAGTGTTTTTATAAACATTGAAATTTGAAAAAGGACTTCTCACTGAGAATTCTAATCCATTGTAGTAAAGCACAGAACTGAAAAAGTATAACTGGTGCTTAATTATTTCCATCAAATTTGGAAAAAAGATGTTGAAAAATTCATATTTCGTCTGGTACAACCTCCTCTTTCTTGGTCACCTCTAAATGAATCTTAAATTGAAACACTGCCAGGCAGAAATTACCACTGGCAATTATTTATCAGGTCATGGTTTGAACCATAAGTTTTAAGTTAGACAGATACCAACACAAGGTACCAAATCTGCAAAACTTCTATTTGAATAATATTAAAGAGGACTATGAAGAAAAAATCTAGGAAATTTTTTCGTGTGTCTAAAGTCCACAACTGAGTCTAAATGGAGTCATTTTTGGCTACAGTTCTATTTCTTTTAGTAGCTGCATCAGAATTTAGCCTCATTTTTACTAGGTTGAACCAACAGTTTCCATTACCACAAGGCTTTATTTGTCTATACAATCAGCTGCATCCACCTGGAGCAGGGCTCCATTTGTGTTTACCACCTGTCTCTAACACCTTTGTGCCTGTATATGTCTACTACTTCCCAAAGGAATTTAATGATCTTAATGATATTAATGAAAGGCGCTCCACTACATCATAATAAAGGCTCTAGTAGACCACTGGGACCTTGTGCAGACAGCACAATGGGGCATATAAAATATTACCTTGTAATGAGAATTTGGGCCTCTTCATCCTTAACCAGAATACTACAGACAGCCATATTAGTGGGCAGCAACTTGCGCAGTTGGACCCAATATGCACATCCTCCTCCTGGAGACTGTCAAACATCCCTGGCTAAACAACAGCAATTGTCATAGGCTCTTCAAGTTTCTAGTTCCTACAAAGTGGTCATATGGCTTTTGGATTGTGAGAGGAAAAATGGAAAACAGTTATGAAAACATGTTTTGGAATAAACCAAAACCTCTGGTATTGCTTCCTGCCTGTTTTCAGTCATTTCTTTCTCTCCCTCCCTCAGTCATTCACCTTTGACATTCTTTCCTTCTCTTCCAGCTACTATAAGGAGTTGTCTTTTTTCCTCTAGTTTTCCCTGAAAAAGACTGTTGCTTTCACCAAAACAGAAGAATGCAACTGCCAGACCAGCTTGTTTCTTCAGAGCTGTAAATCTTGTTCAAAAGTCTTTGGAAAATAAGGCAAGGCAGTGAATGATGAAAATCAGGTGCTGGTTATTTCCATTCTGCTGCTTAGAGCAGAGCTTGGGCTAGTACCCCACCACTTTGTACATTTCTTCCCATTTAAGAGTGAGTCAGAGCATGATCCAGCATTAAATCATTGTGGACATTGGTAGTTCAGACTAAATGACAGACATCATTTTTTAATGGTGATCTTCCATACTTAACACTTCCCCTCCCTCCACAGAGACTACTACAAAATTAATCATTCCGCTTCCTTATCCACAGACTTAATATTCACATGCCTTCCACCATTTCTTGTGGTTTGATGTGTTGTGGGGCTTTTTCCTGAACTTTCAGGTTAAAAATTTCTCTTGAATACTTACTGCCTGCAAAGGCAAAAATCATATGCTATCTTACAAAGAGATTATTGACTGCACTGTGAATATTATAAGCTTACCTTAAAACAAGTGTGAGAACAGACAGCACTCTAAAAACGGCAGTAGAGGACCTATTGCATAATTTAGACATAACTCCAAGTATAGCACCATGGTCCAGTTGGTAAAATGTTCTATTCAGAAGAGCCATGTGAACTTTCATAGTGTAAGAAGCTGTTCTTAGCACATAATTATTATAAAATACAAAATCTTTGAAAATAAAGTTTTGATCAAAATAAATGTCTTGCTGGCTCTCAAGTCAGCTAGCTGCCTGAAAAATGGTATCTTTGGGGGCTACGTTAGTTGTATGGAAGCTTAGCTAAGAGACTGCAACTAATTTCTATCCTGCTTTAATAATGGTTTAACAAAAGACGTGCTTAGTTCCCACACTGTTTCTACAGTGAATGTAGTCCAAACATTTCCCTCTCTGGGCCCTGTCTTTTTTACCAAACACACAGCAGCAGCTACAAAGCATAAATCAAAGTGTAAGTTCTCTTCTGAGTTTGGCTGCTCAACGTGTTCATTGCTAGACCAGCCACTTTTATCCTTCTTCCCCTTACGTAGGGTTTCCCCTAACTACCTTGAAAAGATATTAACACAGAAGTTCTTTACCCCTGTCTATTAAAACAGTAGTCCTCGTTGGTCTAGTGGAGTTTGCAAAGCCACTTTCATCTCTGTGTAGGCTCCTAAGAACACTTAGTATTCCTCAAATAATATTCTCTTTGTATTATTAAGCCCGTTTGATTGATTGCCCAGTGTTGATACTCAGTATTTTATGGTATATTGTGTGGCCTGTCACAAAATCTGTTAGTTGTCAACAAGTAGGCCACCAGCAGCAGCATGCCAAATGTTGTGGAATGACAAATATAATTACGCATGGTGTTCTGAAATGCATCTCACAGTTCCAGCGTGGAGCAGGATTACCCCTTTATTCAGTACTCTGAGAGAAGCATAGCGACAGAAATGCAGGGAAGGAATCTGGGAACATCTGAGTTCAACTCAGAACGTCAAAGGGAAGCCCATTACAGTTTATAATACTTATAATCACACTAAGTAAGTCAAGAATCAGCCAGCATCCATGTGGTAAGGCATTTAATATGAAAGCACTGCACAGCTGTCCATTACCACACAAATATGCTGAGATTCTGCAGAGGGAACAGCAGAGAGCAAGGGGAAAGGAGAAGGGTATACGAACAGTGGATGGAAAGCACATTGCTTTCAGCTAGCAGAAAGATGAAGCACATTAAAGAAACAAATTGTGTGGGCAGTCAGAGACATGATGAAGGAGAAGGAACATCAAAAGCACAAAACAAGGAGCAATAAGAGGTCATAAAACCAAGTGAGTCAGATGCAGAGGTTCAAGCTATTGGGGAAACCCAGAGGAGCGACTGGAATGTGCTTAATATATTCCATGTGAATATATGTCTGCCAGCTCCCTTTCACCATCCTCTGTTTCCCACAGCCCACCACACTTCTTCTGTGGAAGAACCTGCTTTGAAAGGCCTCAGATGGAAGACTTCCCACACATCCTATGTTGCTCTTCCAGCATACTCTATGCATAACTCACTTCACATATCTAGGGCCCCTTTACAGAATCTGGGATGAAGAAACAAAAATATTAAAAAAAGAGGGAAAGTTGAACATATGTTTCAGTGAAGTCCAATAACTCCTGTAAACAAGTACTGTGTGTACTATTTCAAAACTATTGTCCTTTGAAAACCCTTAAATTAGAAATATCTGGAATGCAACAGTAATGGGATCTGTTCCCTCTGGCCTGTATAATCCTTCCTAGCTTACACCACCCACTCAATTTAATGTTGCTCTGTCATAAAATTGGCAAAAGCATATGCAGAGGTCAAGATAATATATTGCTAGAAGGTTGTTTGAATCACATTTCTTATTCAAGAGTCTAATTTCCTAATAAATATCCTAGTGATCTGTGGTTTTGACTCTTGCATGTGGTTCTACGAATACTAAAAAGAAATTGTCAAGTGCACAGCGAAGACTGGGTGGGCAATAATGAGTGATAATAGATCTAATGGCAATCGGGAACTAGCTGGAACACTCTCTTCATTCCTGGGTTTTCCTCACATTTGAGGTTTTAGAAGTGTAGATATTTTCAGTATGTACATTGCTCCAGGTTGTTGGTAGGGGTCCATTAAAAGGGTTTTGGGTTTTTTCTGATGACCACCAACCACTGCTGTTCTCAGTGTTTTGCTGGCTGAGAGATGTGGTCCCAAAAGGGGAAGTGTGCAGTGCTCAAATCCAGTACCTGAATTTCAGTCACTCTCAGTATCTTTAACCTCTTTTTTACTCTCTTTGTTTCATTGGATCTAACTTAGTTTTCACCATTCCTGTTGTGAATGCTTGGTGGCAGTCACTGCTACTTCATTTGGATGAAAGGAACCTGTTTGGACAATCACAATGAAGAAATAACCTGTCATGATACACCATGGCCTTTCAACTACATGACATGGGACAGCATCCAGACAGCACAGAATCAACATTTAATATTGGTATAATTAGGGAGGAAAAGGAAGAGATCACCACAGTGTTGCCTGAAAGCCAAAAAACCTAATCAATCTCTTGATAGTGGATAATTTAACCCCTTGTTTCCAACTAAATTTAGGAAAAATTACTGTGGTCAATCTTAAGATATTTTTTTCCCCACACAGAAACAGTACAATATATGACACATTATTTCTGGTAAATAGTGCCTTACTGACATGTTATTTCACTTCCATTGCCCTTTCAATCACAGCTAGCATGCCTTCCTTCTTAAACGCTGTTTTTGACCAGATCCCTCTTCAAAATTATGTGGAAAAAAATCTGAGTTCTTGTCCAAATCAGTCAGTATTGCACATTGAGTGCTAAAGATTGTATTTAGTGATGGCATGAAATAATTCTTTTAGATTGCTGAGGCATAGATCCAGACATCTTTTTTTCCCAGTAGTTTGATATGGAGCTCAAGACTGAAAAATACTTTCATCAAAACTCAATAAACACAAAAAATTGATTACATGAGTAGACTTAATGCAGAAAATTGGAGGAAATCAGCATGTGCCTAAGAAAAAACAAGGAAGACTGTAATTTGAATATTTCTTGTGTTATGGGACAGGTCTTGTCTCACAACCCTACTAGAATTAGTTGCAATGAACTGCACAAACATCTAAAGAAAGGCAGGGCCTGGCCTATTTAATCACAGCCACTTCTGAAAACCGATGGGTTGCACAAATGTGGCCATAAACTGAAAGTGGATTACTGTGTCTGGCATGCTCCCTGCAATTGCTGCAACTAAGGACAGCAGTCTGTGCAAGGACAGATGCAGTACTTGGAAGAAAGCATCCTAGCAGGCTCCCAGCTACAGCTGCCTTTCCCTCTGAAAATCTCACCACTGCATGGTATCTCTTGGTTTTGTGCTTTTTTGGCAACCTAGACCCACACACTTGTAAAACTGCTGTCACATTACTGATTTTAAATTGCCATGTCAGCTCTGGGCTTTTCGCATCACAGCAAATAATCTCACAAAATGAGCAAGAGAGAGATACAAGACAGGTTTGCCTCAGAACCTGAAGAATTATAAGCACGTGGCAAATAAAAATAGACTTCCTCATATCAGTATTTTTCACTGCAAAACTATTCACATTACACTGCAGTTCTGCAGAGACAGCAGTGAGAGTGGCTCCATTTCAGTTATCCCTATAACTGGGATGTAAGGGCAACCCATGTGAACAAGCTGTACACTTTGAACAGTTGTATTGAAACAGGCTGCTTCATAGGACAAATACCTCAAAACCAGACTACATCTAAACTGTCCAGATTCCATATTTAGGTACATCAGCATTGCTTTAGAAGCATGTTCTCTTAAGGAAGCAAACATAGGCTTGGCTTTAGCGACACCAGTGGAGCTACTCACACTCCTAAGCTGGTGCCTCACAAAATGGCCTTGGCCAGTGCTGAAGAGAGAATCTTGGGTATTTCTACAGGAGCTAGAAAAGCAGGAATAAGTAGTAGTTCTAATTCTGAACTTTGATCCCTTTGATTGAAACCCACTGTTGAAATCCATGTAGTCCAGTGCCTGATGCATGAAATTCTAGGAATAAAAGTATTATGGGATTTGTATGTGTTTCTTTCCTGTTTCATTCACCAACACATGCATCCCTGGTTCATATTTGACTGGAAATATCTCAAGTAAAGAATATGTCTAGCAGTTTGAAAAAAATTAGCCTCCTACACAAAGAAGCAGAAGCCCATGCTATAATTCTTTTAAATAATAATTTGAAGTCTTCTTATTTTTCTAAGTATTCATTGATAAAAAACCTCACAGTTCTCAGTGTGAATTTTGCTAACATCAGGAAGTAAAAAAATAAAGAAACTGAGAAGTATTTCAAAATTTAGCTAAAAAGAAATCATTACTGATGAAACAGTAAAGTCTAAATCCTCTAAGAACAAGCAAAACTTCCATTAAACTCAGTAGTGGTGCAAAAGTCAGATGATTGGGCTTTACTTATACACTAAAAAATGGTATTCTAAAGTTTATTTTCCGAAAGAAATACTATTGGGTAGTGCAGCAATCCAGAAACTTTTGATTTCTGAGAGTATTTTTGCCTTACCTCTCAACTGGCCTGGAATTGCATTGATGTTACACCTCTGTTCTGTAAATGTTTAAGAGCCTTTTTTTCAAACAATTGTTTTATAGCAACAGAATATTACCATAGAGCTGACAATTAGTAAAGCCCACCACTCACAGCCCACCACTCACACCACACCTGTCATATCCTAATGTCCTTTTTTCCCCCAGGACAATTACTTTTCATATGCTCAATGTCCATCTAAATGATTTTTGGGAGCATGGCCCAGAAATTAATAAACCTGAACTCCATCTGGACAAACTCTAGAACCAGAAACGTTCAAGTTGCTAACTGTTTCTCCTTCATGAAAGGCAAGATGCTGCTCTTTTTTAGCTCAGACTTATTTCACTAAAAAAAAAAGGACACTGAAACACTTCTGTCCCACCTGCTCCTGTTATTTAGAGAAAGTCAGCAAAGAGTAAGAGGCGCTGGAACAGCAAACATGGCCTTTGTAAATCAAACCCAATCTATTACTTCCTTGCTTGAAACCCAGTGGTGTATTGCTTGCTTTTTTCTTAAATTTGATAGTTGTATGGGCATTCGTTCGAGTGAAAGTATTCCCCAGTACAAGATAAATTTGCACAATCCAGAGACATAACATAACCTACATGATGGCCATAGAATGGCCTTCTGCTTTTCTCTTTTATACTTAAACTCAGTGGTAGAACCACAGGCAAAAAAAAGGCAATCACTGTATTCAGTAGCCTTGATTTCAGCAGGACTGTATGATTTTGTTCCTTATCTCTCTTCTGAGATGGAAAAACAGGCATAAAATGAGAAATAAACTGAAGACTAGTAGGATGTCCATGACTTCCTACAGGATGAAAAGATAGTGCAAAGCTTAGAAAAGTGGCATGGACACACGGGCAATGACTGCAGATCCAAGAATATGAAGATGGAAATGTAAAAAAAAGAGTACCCTTATTTTCCTAACAAAATATAAACAAATATTGTTTGGGCAAATATTCATTCTCCAACTAAGTCAGGCTGCGAAAAATTAAATTTTAAGCCTGATTCAGAAAAACTGTTAACTTTGAACATGTGTACAAATTATTCAGCAGCATTCACTAAATATGTGATTACCTGAATATAAGACTAGAATTAAACCTCACACATGTTAATGGGGGACACTACAACTCTCAGCAAAGAGTAACTGATTAAACTGGCAACATACTAATATGTAGAAATAAAAACAAAAATCCCATTACTGGTTATGTCACAGATGGAAAATTTTGCCCAGCAATGACACCTTAATTAGTACCACTGTCAGCCGCAAAAGGTCATCTATTTTCAACTGCAATAGCAGCATTGTACAAATTATGGTTGGCAGACTGGTATCTCCTTAATCAAAATAAAACATAAAGTGATCCTTAGTGGACCAACTGCAGCTGTCCAATCATAATAAACAAAATTCCTTAGTTGATTTCTTTTTCTCAATCTATGTTTTCTTCACCTTTTCAAGAAATTAAATGGATATAACAGAGATGAAGGAAAGGACATTTTAGGCTGATTTGTGTATGTGTTGGATTATCTCAGATACACAGCTAAATCTGGGTGTTAGCCTGAAAACTGTGCAGTGTCAATTTCAAAATAAATAATGGTAATGGTATTTTCAGGATCAGCTCTTTTTTTTCTTTCTTGTTCATTGCCAAAGCATTTAGAGGGCCCTGTTGTACTTGCAAGGTGGCGAAAACATTTACCTCCACACATCTGTTGTTTCTAGAGAACCTTTCGCATTTGCTTGAGAGCACGGAATGAAAAAATTAACCTAATTTACCTTGATGCTGCTAGGATGGGAAAAAGCATATTAAGCAAGGCTCTTAAAATAATGGCATTACTAATTAAATACTGAGTTTGATATGTTTACAGTAATTTGCCCGAGGAAATGCTGTAGAAAGAGCAAATAAACCATGTGTTTTTTCCAATCCGAATTTTTTTGGACTAAAACTTGAAGGCCTTAGTAACACAACAGCAGTTTACTGAGATATCAAACTCAGACAGTATTTACTAAATACCACATGTACATTCAGTACCACACATACAACAAAGTACAAAAAATCCAGGCTCTAAGGTGTAGGACCTGGTCCACTGTAATCTAGTAAGCGATAACAATAAGCCTTTGATAGCCATTAAAAATGTGTTATTGCATTATGAATAGCATTCGTCTCACCTAACTCTAATAACTGCACCTGGTCTAAATGTACAAGCAAAGCTCCATTTCTAGTAGATTCAGGGAGATAGGCACTTACACAGTATGATTTATCCTACCTCTGTTTGGGATCCTAGATAAGACTATGATTAAACTTAAAACGCACGCAAAATTTTGATTTAACCTGACCCCAGTTTAAGCGGAATTAAATCAGTGTAATTGAGAATAGAAAGAATGCCTATGGAATATTTGCTGGGTTTAAGAGTTTTGAAGTTATTCTGTACCTTCTTTCAAGACACAGTCTCCAACCACAGTTTGTCACTTTCGAGTTATTTCATAAACTTTCAGTTATTATTCACAGCTAAGAAGTAAGGACTAAATTAATGTCATAGCAGATCTCCTGTTAAAACTCTCAGGCAGAGAAAAGTTTTATTCTAGGTCTCAGTTTAATCCTCCCTCTCAGAAGCTACTGGGTTTTAAGCTCTTTGATCTTTTCCACAGCAGTACCTTCCCAGAAGTCCTGTGTCTAGCATCATTAAAGGGTGTGTCTCAAGCGTTCTCAAAGTCCTTTCCTGCAGCCTCCAATACAGATCAGTAAAATGTCCCTGTGAGTCACAACTCTGTGCAGCCATTCCTCAACCAAATATTGTCAGTCAGACAAAGATTCCACAGTGATTCCTAGCAACCAGCAGGGCCTTTACAGAAGTTTTTGAAGATAAATACCAACAACGAGCTTCATTTTCCACAATCCTACATAAAAAATATGATTAACTCACCATTTCTCCTAACAGTTCTCTCACCTTGTTTTCTAATGTACTTTGGTTCAATTCCAGATGCTCATCAATGTATTGGCCTAGGAGCTGCATGTAACACAGTTTGATAAAGAACTCAGAAAAAAAAGATGAGACAGTGAAAAGAACCTAAAATCATGATGCAGCAGACTTAAATTCCAATCCTAGCTTTATACCTGATTTGCTAGATGGTCCTTGTTTCTTGGCTCCCTCTTTCACTACTTGTTTAGATGTCTTAAACAAAGAACATCAATTTAACTAGCTTTTCAGTTTTTCTACTGTGCCCAAGCCTGCATCCCAAGTCACACAGTGTAAACAGGCCACAGAAATGAGTGGTACAAACTACAAAGTGAGGCAGCAGTCCCTGAAGGAGATTGGTACTGTCACAACTGGTCTATTGCCTAAAGGCAAAGAAATTTCTCAAAGGGAAGCTGCTAGAGGAAGAACCATCAAGGTGAGGTAATTCCATAGGACTGATTAAGCCAGTGGAAAGAGTGCCGCACTCAATGTATTTCTCCATATATTCATCAAATTCCACAAACACAGACTTCTCCGGGTTAGGTAACGTCTGTTGAGGCCAATGGTTCTCAGTCATTTCAGATGTGCAACATACTTCAAATAAGCTTAAAATGCTAAGGCATCGTTATCCTAATTTAACAGTCTTCTATCAGAAAGAATCTTAAGTAAAAGCAAATGTCTTCTCTAGTTTCCATAAAGACTGTAGAAAAAGCTCCAAAACCACACATGAAGTTAATGGCTTTATGTCTGATGATCTTCTCCATCTAAAAGACTCTTTTCATAGCAGTGAATCACAAACATTCCCAAAATATCCACAATTTCTTCTGCATGAAGATCTCCTAGAAGCTTCTGCTATTTGTTTTGCAGCATTTTAGTAACTTATATTCTTGATTATATTTTTCTAGTTAAAATCTGTATTGACACTAGAAGTGTGAAGATGAACATTTCGGATGAACACCTGTTTCCAGAGACAACTCTCTCCATTAAGTATTATTTAATTTTTCTCTTAAATACACTCCTGAAAAAAAGATTTAACTAAACAAAATTTGAAGACAGATAATGATCTGTTGATGAAAGTGCATGAAGAAAGACAAAGAAATTTTGTATTTCAATTGCTGTTGTCCTCATGAAGGAGAAAATACTGGTCCTATAATCCATTAGGAGGTTTCAGAAAAGCTGAATGTTAGGAGGCCTTTTAAAGTATTGTTTAATTCCACAGTGATAAAATAAGCAATTTTTAAAATGCGAGAGAAGTTTTAGGGGGAAAAAAAGATAAATTCGACAATTACCCCTACATCTTGCTCCTGTAAATGTTTTTAGTTTTAACATATTTCTATTGACAAAAATTTTCTTTATACCAACCACAGTAAGAGTATTTGTGAGAGGACTTCACTGGCCTCACAGAAGCTGAAGTCGCGGTGGAGATGATGCTAGATGTTTGGGAGGGAACAACAAGATTCCATTGCACTTGAGCATGACCTAGTGGCTGGTTCATTGAGTGGCATTTATGGTAGAAACAGAAAAGACTACTTGTCTGCTCAGGGCAATTAATGTGTGTGCAGCAGCTCATGGAGGATTGGATAAAGGGAAAAAAGAGTGGCCAGGAATGAGGTATGTAGATGAAAAGACCCACACTCCCACACAAATTGGCCAGTTGGGACTCATGTGCCTGGTACTTGGACCAACCAAATGCAGTCTATTTTGTGACTAAACAAAATGCTCAAGCAGATTTGCACGGAGGATCAAAATCTTTAAACTTTCTCATTCTTTCCAAAGTATTTAGTATAAAGCCTATTTAAACTATATAAAGGCTTAATGGACTAAAAAAATAGAATTAGTAGCTCACAGTTAGTATCACCATAAAACTAGAGGTTGATATTTTTATTATTCTGTATTTAAATTGGGATTCCAGTTAGACAGCAAGTGAAAACTCTGCTAGTAAAATAAATGGTAAAAGAGCATATAATCTATACTGTTTACATGTTCAAATCATATCTATAGTTTGCCCAGGAAGACTGTATACTTGTTTTTTATGCTTATGAATAGTTTCCTCAAAGTCAGCCAAATAGTTATTTAACTTGAGTATCCTGGCTAAACTATCTGGTAAATGAAGCAACATGACATCTGTGCCTATTCAAGAGTAATTGATGCTATTTATATCATAAAAATTTAATGTGATTGCCTTCAACTTGAAAAATATTAGTTAGCCTTAACCATGAAATATCCCCCCATTATATATACTCTACACATTCAAGGCAATAAAATGCAAAGCTGTTTGACCTATACCAGTCAAACCAAAATGGTAAATGGAATTATGTATTATGTTTTCATTACCAATTTTTAGCTAAATCCCTTGAAATGTAAAACAAACTCATGTTACCGAAGCTGAAACAACTTTAATACTGCTGTGTCAGCAGAATCTGAATGCTTGTTGATGATGACTGACAGATAAAGATAAATACATATAAAATGTTCTAACCCCCTATCCTCTTTATTCACGTCCTATGACATCAAACAGGCCTTTGCACCTCTCCATGTTTGTGGTCAAAACACTTAAGGCTTCCAATCATTAAAAAAATTACTTACGTGTGCATTACATTGAGCTACTTAATTGCTCTTGCTACTCCTTGATAGTCATTCAACCACAAAACACTCACCCTGCTATCCAGATCTGATCCACACTGAAGATGAAAGTCTGGGCTCTGATCTACACTTTCACTCATTCTGCTGTCTTCTCCCTTAATAAATCAAGAGGATTCAAAATAAAAGGTACAAATTTAACAGTTCAGTTACATTTGTCTATGTTTCAGCAAGATACAGCTTGCCCTCATGCTGACCCTTAGTTTGAAAACTCAAAAGCAAAGGGACTAGGTATGTAATTCTGCTTGTAAATCATTAAAGCCAGGACCTATTACTTAGACTGAGAGATCAGATTTTAGTCTCAAAATTTTCTTTCAGGCTGCCAAAAACCACTTCACATAAAAGCAGAAAATATACAGTTTTAGTGATTGGTATATTCCTTTCTGAGTAAACACGTGTCACTTTAAGAAGAACAGAACACATTGGGAGTGAGTAAATGTATTCCAAAAAGAACTAAAATAACATTGTCTTTGGTCCTGATTCCTGAATGGCACATATTGAAAAGTCCAGGGGAAAAAAGTCAGGGACTATGTCATCTCCTGTTTAACTAATGAAAAATTATTCTTAGTTGAGATAATTCTTCATAACACCACCCTACAGAGTTCGTAAGTCAAATTTATATGCAGTCTTTTTGGATGAGCAAACTGCACAAGGCTACTTACTGTACACAGGCTGCAAATAACGTCAACCAAGGGAAAGGCAAGCCTACTGCACAAAGCCACATAGGAAAGAGGAGAAACCTCCACAACAGGAAGTTGTGGAGCTGCCTGTGGGGTGGAAAGCACATGGAACTAAGCCTCTTGCCACCCACACACTCAAATTTTGCTGGAGTCAGGTACAGTATCTTGTATGATTTTCTTCTATGTCAGTGCTTCAGTAACTTTCCTGCACAGGCCTGCATGCATAAAGGACCTACTCTGTTAATTTGCTTAGGGGAGGAAGAGAAAGAGAGGAACGTTTTGTGGTAAGAATAATGCCTTCCTTTCCCTTACCTCCCTCCCTTCTTCCCCAGCTATCATTTTGTTTTAGTTGGATTTGTTATAATGAAATGGCCAATATTCTCCTGCACAGAACATCCACAGCTATGTAATTGTCAGGCGTCTTCAGGTTTCATATGAACAGAACTAGGCAGAGCCAGCAAATCCATCTCAGAAAAGTAACCCCTGGATCGCTGTAGTGACAGACCAATATTTTCATAATCCAAATGGTATCTAGTCATTACATAACAGCTTCTAAGAGGGAGACACCTACACCTGTGTTACCCATATAGCCCTCCATATTTTTGCTCAGCACCTCCAGATTTCAAAGCACACATTCCCTTGGTCTTCGATCCCACAAGTAATTTGCAGCTGGTGGCAGGAATTAAAGCCCACACTGTGCTTTCGCTTGTGCTGGACTGCCCACATCTGCAGCAAGGCCCAGCCTTTCAACACCTTTTCCACACTTCTTACCAGAAGACAGACAAGTTCTTCTGCAGTAGGACTAAATAACTGCAAAAGAACCCCAGCGTGCCCATACAAAATTGTAGAGTTGTGTGCACTACACAAATAAGAAGAGCACATCAAGCCCAGCTGACTTGTTCTGTAGAACCCTCGCCACTGATACTTGAGCAAGTGCTTAGCTAGGCAACTGTGGATGGATTTTTGCTGTAAAAGGACAGTAGGCAAGGAAAGAAGATGAGAAGAAAGCAACCACAAATGAGAAAAGAACTCTGATTCATGAATGAGAAAACACTGATCTTGGCAGTGTTACAAAAGTAATATTTTCACTAGAATGAACTGTTCTCAAACAATTTCTCCAATATGTTAGCTACAAACAAGTCCTACTTCAGTATTATGCATGCATGTCTTCTCTTTCCACCTCTTTTTTTTTAGTTCCAAACCCAAATTTAT
The DNA here is from genome assembly GCA_013400235.1 of Oriolus oriolus. NCBI lineage: Eukaryota > Metazoa > Chordata > Aves > Passeriformes > Corvidae > Oriolus > Oriolus oriolus. Next base: position 1,103,398 of record VXBT01014028.1, read on the forward strand.
TGTGGACAAAAGTTCTCAAAAAAAAAAAAAATCCCTGTCTCTGTTTGCATTTTAGCTGTGTTTCTTTCTCATGGTATACCACAGCAGTGATGCAGTATGAGATCTCATTCCAGAACAATATTTCCCTTTCTCTATCCTTCTCTTTTAATAGTCCCTTGCCATTGAGAAACTAACAGCATTTAGTGAGTTTCATGGCAGTAGCACTGGGTTTTGGAAATGAATGAGTTTTTCTTTGTCTCTCAAAGATATTAGTAAGTCAAATACTAATGCTTTGACAAACTCAGAGTAACCAATAACATGTTATGGATTAGTTAAACCACAAGTGAAACATAACTGCCTGTGGGAGGAAATGTGGCAATTGTTAAACAGTGGCTGGCTTCAGAAACACTTTAAATTCAGACAAGCAGCAAAGTAAAGAACCAAACTTAACTGAAACTTGAAAGGGGATGCAGAGAGGCAAATCAAACCTGGAGCTTGGTCACAATTAACCCCCCTGCTTTTGTAGGTACAATTTAATAGCTGCATATGATGAACACCACCAGTTTGCAGGTCTGGCGAAATCCAAATCAGCAGTTTTCTAAAGGGATGCAGTTCCACACGTTTTCATGGGGAAACCGAAAATGGCCTTCTAATTCCAAAAGCGCTGCATTAGGCGACTTACTTTGGCATTGCTTCAGATAAGACATCTGAAATAAGAACTTATACTTGTGAGGGCAGCCTGGAGAGATAGATTTTGTGTTTGGAAATTATGTACTATTTCTTCACTGCCTTGGGAAGACAGTGACATTAGCAGAAAACAGCTTCCTGTTGGATATCATGAGTGTGGATTCTCATTACGTCTCGGGGTAGGGGCACGACTTCCCCATCTGCTTTGGCTACATCTAGAAACTGAACTGGAATTGCATTAAGGTCTGGAACTGCAAACAGGATTCAAATCCTTACTATGGGTAAGCTTTCTACAAACGGTTTTAAAAATTATTTAAATCTTGTCCCTGAAAAGATTCTAAATATCAGCATTATCTCGTTGAAAACTTGCGCTTTTCTGAGATCACAGAATCTTCTGAATTAGTTTCCAGATTTAGAGATTTCTGAGCTTCTTAGACATTCCATAATGAACTTTTCCTGAAAAGGAATTTGATAATGTCCTAAAAAGTATGACAAGAAGTCAACTATGCCCATGATATTAAACTGACTGTCCAAAGCCTCTTTTCAGTGGATATAATTCCTATTTATTACTTGAAAAAGGTAGAAATTAGAGAAAAGTCTTAAAACATCTGTTAAAAGACAATATTTCTAGAAATATTTTAGCACAGTGTTGTGAACTCTTGGTTTTTATTGCAACTTCAGTTCAGCTCTCTCCAAATCTTTCTCCATATCAACATTATCTTTAACATGACAAAAAAACCTCATGCGTGATGTTTTTGCAAGAAAAGGACATGTTTCAGATGTGGAAATTTCATAGATTTAAGCCCCAATCATGTAAATTATTTGGATCAAGAAAATTTACTCCAAAATATTCTGTGAAGTAACGGTGAGACTTTGTGTTTGAACACTAGTCTGTCACATCATTGGTGTGAAGTAAATTTTTGAAGTTTTAAGAGATTTGAGGAAAACAAATTTGGAAAGAAATGGCTGTTAGAAAATCAGATTAGAATGAGCTACCACACATATACAATTTGAGTGGGGTTGTTTGGTTTTTTACAGGGGTAAGTCTTTTAAATATATTTATCTGAACACTGTGAGGAAATAAAACCTGGCAGAGGGAAGTTTTCATGGCAGTACTTCAGGACTGTGAGATTAACTGCAAGGAGTAAAATGTCAGAGAAAGAAAGGAATACACAGTATGAAAGTAGGCCTTTAGATAGAGACACCTGCTTGTCCACCAGAGAATTTCCATTGTCGCTATCACCACATGATTCCCAACTGTGGAAGTCTCAGAGGTAAAAACTGACAAAGTAAATCTTGCCTGCTGTGCCTCTGAGACAGTGCTACACTCCTTCCCCCTGCCCCCGAACTAACTACCATTTGAGATGATGAGCTCTTTACATGGACTAATGAGGAAATGACTGACTGTCCTAACAGAAAATCACTGCTGTCAGATCCACAAAGTATGGATTCTGAGAATTTTGGCTGGAGTTTCCCAGTGTTGTGCAACAGCAATCTACCACATAGTTTCCTGGCTAGGTAATAGCAAAACAAGTGGTAATACTTCACATGACAGCAATGTAGCATTTTGCATTGCTATACAATAAACACGGGATGGAAAGTATGTCCTGAGTTCAGAAAGGAGCTTTGTTGTCTAGCTTCCATAGTAGGTTTAAGACAGCAATCTCACTGGAAATTTTGGAACAGTTATAGAGTCAACATCACTATGTACAAGAAGAGCATGTGAAGAGCGCGAGTAAATTTCATTAAGTAGAAAAATTCACACAAAAAGCTGCAGATTCAAGAAGATACCTTATTTGTCATGTAAAGCTAATTAATCACTTTCTGACATTTCATATGCAAATTCTCTGATATTACAAGTCCACTCAAGCAGCATCTCAAACTAAAATTATATTTGTCTGTGTATGAAGTAAAATACACTACACAGTGTATTTGTAGTAACAAAAGTGAGCAGATAACACCATAAGACCTTAAGGAAATAAATGCCTCACTGGGTGAGGGAAAGGTCCATCCAGCCCACTGTTCTTTTTTCAACAGTGACGGTAGCTGATGAGATTTTGGGACAGTAGTCAAGGCTCTCGTCTACAGGTACCAACTTTTAAAGCCTTGTTTTAATGGCACTGCCAATACTGCATGCTGTTGCTACCCATGCTAATTTGGTAGCTATCAGGAGGCTTGCAAGAAACCATACACCATTATAAAACACAGACCCGTCTGCAATACAAAGCAAAAGGAATTCTTTCGATGTTTCCAATGAAAATTAGTGTGAGCAAAAATTATAAATACAAATATAAATACAAAAAATACACCCAAAAGTGATCTGATAACACATATTTGAAAAGCACCTATGATAAAATGCCACAAATAGTTTGATAAATTCTGAGTCACACAGATATATTTAATTTATTAATTAATAAATCAAAATGTTGATTTAGATCAGTATTTGAACACTGTTCATCAGCATTTTAGATGTTGCTTCCATTTTACAAGTGCTGCTAAAATACAATGGAATTTCAGATGCTCTCCACATCGACTTAACTGATCTCTTACGCAAATCAGTTGGGAATTCTTCTGAATGTCCCACTTATGAGAGAACAATTTCACCAGCCCACCCTTGCCTCCAAAAGCCAGAGCTCCAATGCAGTAGCTTGCTGTTGTGATTTAAATATTTCCATAAAACCAAATGTCGTATTTTTCTGACAGTAAAATATGTAGTGAAAGTTGAAAACATGTTATAAACAGACTGAATTACTGTACAATTAGGATTTCCAAGAAGGCAGATTGCAGACTAGTCAGCATTTTAAAGATGCAGAAATAATAAATAATGGGAATGTTCATGTAATTGCTTCCCAATAAATACAAGTCTGCTAACACAGACCCAACTGACATGGATCCAAAATTTGTTGACTTTTTTTAATTAATATTTCTCAGTCTGGGATTTCATTCTCTTTATCAAAACACAGTAAAATATGAAAATAGTCTATCCAGGTAAAGTTTTAAAATAGAATGAGATGAGCAGAATACTGTGAAGCTTCCACTGCACAGAGTCACAAATGCAGGTGGATAAGCATGGAGGCAGAGAATATTTTTCAATTAATTCTCTTTACATATCAGTATAAACCCTGTGCTTTTATGTTCTACCTCAGTAAAATACAGTTGCACTCTTCCTGGTCTGATCACACAAGTCCAAACTCAGAGAGCCCAGCTGAATCAGAAGCCTGGAGCTGAAACATAATATGTGGTACATGGTGCAATGCACAGAAATGCTTCAGGCTTCCTCACCATTTCTTAAGTTGCACTCTTTCTCTGAGAATCTTTGTCTACCTCAATGACAGTTTTCACTCAGCTGAAGGTGATATTTTAATATTTGCTTGATCTGACTAATCTCACTGCCTTGCTTTTGGCAATGACATAGGATCATCCTTAAGAATCTAGTAAGAAAAGGATTCATAGAATCATGGAATCATTTAGGCTGGAAAACTCCTCTAAGATCCTTGAGTCTAAATGTTAAATCCATTGAATTAAGTTTTATTTTTAAGTCTACATTTTAATACATTAAAGTTCTGGTGGAACTGTGGGAATGGCAAGTAAACTGACTTCCAGTTTTAGGTGGGCTAAGTAGCAGAGCTTGTCCTCATATCTTAGCTGGGTTTATCTGGACAACAGCTACAGTCAGTGCAGTGCAAATAGATAGGAACTTATTGCTGATATAAACTACCAAATAATGTTTTGTCACTAGAATAAAAAGTGACATATGCAGGGTACTCCAGAGATGAACTGACTGCAAATTCTAAAAATTAATGACTTGCTTGAAAATGCTCCTGTAATTTCACTGAACATAAACCCTGTAACAATTTTTAAATCACTCTAGTATGATTATAACTCTTTTCTCCCAAACATAAGTTTATGCATAAGAATAAATAATTACCAGTTCTCATGCTCTTATACACTAAAAATAGACAGGAGTTATGGTTGTTATTTCATTTTAACTGACAGGACTAATGTTGTACTTACAAGTAATCTGAACATATCACTATGTGTATCACTTTGCTTTTAAAATACAGAAAGAAATGGAAAGTATGGTTAAGAGCTTAATCCTGCTATTTTATTAAGGCCAAGAAATATCACAAAAATTACGACTGCAAGCTATTGTAACAGTAGGTTGTAAAATGCCTGTCATCTCAGCATACTCTTTACCACACATCTCAGGAGATGTGTTATTCTCACAATAATAGCAGTACAACCTCCTTATGTCACACCTTCCTCCAGAGCAATGTCTGACCGAGTGCAATTGTGATTTCTTTCTGTGAGGTGATTTGGAATTAGATAGTCCTGTACTCGAATGGGAAGCCACTAGAGTAAACAGGAGGGTTTCCATCAAAAGGTTCCTGCACTGAGTGTATTCATCAGAGAATTCAAGGGAGTTTTATAATTCAAACTCCTAAACTGGGCCTTGTCTGTCTCTTAGGGATGTTGTAAAGCTGGCCACCACTGTCTGTCTATCTGTCTCTCACAAGTAAGCAGCAATTTGTCACTTTGTAGGCCTAGAACCTTAACAGTTATCACTCTTCACAGCCAGGACCATTACCACATTGACCAGGACTGTATCTGTTCCAGCAGCCTGCTCCTAGGACCATTGTTACTGTGTCTGGCACTTCAAGATGTATTTCATCAAATATTTATAATGCAGCTATCTCAGATATGTATGTGGCAACACATAAATACAATTAATTGTCTTTGCTTCTTCCAAATATATTTATTCTTACTTCTTAAACTACTAAATCCCTTTAACAGTTAATAGGAGTAATCATGTGCAGAATCTGGTTTTTACATGGTGACCTTGTGGGAGACAGATCAAAAATATAAAAAAAATTGCACTTTGCAAGCAAGCAAATGTGCAGGTGCACATTGGCATTAAAAATAGCTTTGTGCAAAATATGACAAAGCACATAGCGGAAAAACACAGTGTCCAGCCAGAGCCAAGAAACACTGAAAGCACTCTGAAATACCTACCTTACATACTTCTACATGGAACACCCATTTAAATATTTCACACATGTTTTTGGAAAGGAGTTGGTGGACAATCGAAGGAAAATTATTCGAACTGTGAATTGTCAAATAACAGGTAAGAATACTATAATGAACTGTGATACACTTTTGAAAGATGAGCAAGGGAAGGAAGAAGAAACTACAGTAAGTCTACATTGCAAGCTGAACGCAGCTTGGATGCAGTATTTTGTCTTGCTACTGAGCAACAAAGAACAAGAATTTCTGCATCTTCTGGACCTTTCTGAGGATCAGAACAAGATCCAAGCACCTGAACTGAGTAACTTTCCTCATTTGCATGCATTCTTTCAAGTTTCCTGCTACATTACAGCTTTGTGAGCAGCAAAGACAAGGGAAAACCTTGTTTCATCTCCTTGACATGACAAAAAACCAATACAAAATGCATATACGAGCAGTTAAAGACAATCAGATCTACCAAACTGTGCTGACACAAGGAAACAAAATGTAAAGTTTCATTTAAAAAAATACTTTCCTATTAACAGTCAATGCTTTCACAATTTGCTGCTAGGAACAATAGTATGTAGCAGCAACAAAGAACCATTATTTCACAGTGATAAACTGATACAAAAGTTGGAACAATTTATTACAAACATCTCCATGATGTTTAGTCAGAGTGATATCATACTTTCAATAACACTTTTCCAAACTCCAGTTATTCATTATAAAAGCATCCAATAGAGATTAACATCACACTCTGTATCAACTGATAATCTAAAGACTGCCTGACAGTGTCTGGCTCAGATTTCAAAACTTTTCTTTATAGAGGACACTAAACATACTGAGATAATTTTTTCCCTGCAAGATAAATATTCATAGAGTGTCGCCTTTATCAACACAAGGAAACAGATTAAGAGAGTCATGCATGTTGGTAAATGTTAATGGATTTAAGTTACTAATAGTATTTGTCTCTCCAGAAGTGCTTCATTCTGAAAAAATTACTAAAGTTTGGTGTAGTGAAACCCTGCACCTTCTAGTACCACGTGTCCTGGCAAATTTTCAGAACTATTTATAAGTAATTTTCTGTCTCCTCAAAGAATCTGTTGTCAATGATGAATTAATTCAATACGTCAAATTAAGTGTTGGTTTATAATGTAAAATTTATTTCAACTTTAATTTGCATATTTCATTATGTCTTTTTAGTTGCCAAATTTATAACAAAGTGATAAATAGAGCCTCCTAAGAGATTTATTTCAAGTAAGCTTGGCTTCAGGGTGGTCCTCATTTCAGTCAAGACTAGAAAATTGATGCATGATTTCCAAAGCAAAAGCCACACCAAGTTGCAAAAAAATAATTCATTCTAACATTTTACAGAGTTTCACTGATGTGTGTTCATGGTATGTCCCATATTTTATTAATTGTTTATGTATTTTAGTACTGTATTTCCAACAGCCTATAAAAAATCTTTAAATGTGGCTGTAAGAAATAGTACAGCTGACATATCCCTTAATTTTTTTCTCAAATAGATTCTTTCACTGATACCTCTTACAAGCAAATATTATTTTTTTAAAAACCCAGTTCTTACAGAATACTATAAAATATTGAAACATTAACGCATTAAATACATGAGAGTAAACCACCACCACCTTTTACAGCTAAGTATCACCAGACAAAGAATAAGAATAGGGAATCAAATTAGAAAATTAAGAATGCAGGAAATATGGTTTAGTGTTTAAATGCAGATGAAAATCACAAGACTTTTCCTGCTTATCTTAAAATGAAGTGTTACATTTCATTAAAATGTTTTTGAGCAAACATGATGGGTTTCACATGAGTCGTCATGTTTCTCTAAACATCTTGTTTACTTCACATTTGTCGTAGACGCAGATATCAAAAGTTACCCTCTCCCCATTTCCATTACAATATTTACACATTTGTTGAATGTTGCCTCTCACCAGAAAACATCAATACAATAAAAAGTCCATTTGATTGGCCTCTCTTTCACAACCACATTGCAAATATGGTGGTAACAGTCGAGACATCCTAATACCTCTTCTCTACTAACACTTCTTATGCCAAGTAAACGTATTTAATAATCTCAGCCACTACATTTGCAAATGAGTGTCACTTGTCAATTGAAAACATTTGGTGCAGTAAATCCATCTTAAAATATAAATTCGCCCTTTCTTAGGGACTAGTCAAGTAACTTTTTCCAAAATGGAGAACAGTAACTGGCCACTGGATTTCTTCCATGTTTTGGTACATATAGCATGTGTTGCTGAAGTCTACCCTTCGTCTGCTCGGGTAGGTCTCCATACATATTTTATTTCAATATTTGATGTGTGTAAACTTCAATTTGAGCTCAGAGGTTGTACATGCTTTTGGGCCAACTTGTCTAATGTGAATTTAAATTGTTGAGCACCTTCAGACAACCATTCCTACCTCCCTCACAGACAGCTCCAAAATACCAGCAGATATGAAGAGGATAAGAAAATACCATACAAAATTATAATCCACACAAAGAGCCATTCCTGTGGCTAGATAACACTGGTTAATAGAAAATCATAGGAAATACTCAGCAGAGTTGCAAAACTATGCTCAAAGACATACACAGGCATATATTGCGTATGTACATACTTATTCTGGACATAAAGTATATTTGCTTTTTGGCAATAGCGCCTCTGGTTATTAATTTATATTTAAATCTTTGTCTTTAATATTCTGCTTCCTTTGGACAATTGTATTGTATTTGGACAACTGTATTGTAGAAGGTTTGACAACATAATCAAAGTTAAGGTGATTAAAATCTTCCTCTTTTTATTTTCTCCTTTTTTCAGTGTTCGTAGATTAAACTTGTTGAAGTTAGCACCATGTTGCACACTGGAAACACCTAGGTACAAATGCTCCTATTTGGACTAAAGACTAAAGCTGTATGATCACAACTGGATAATTCTGGTGCTGAACGTTCTCATTCGCAGAAACAACAGATTTTAATTCCAACCTGTCATCCACAACAGTATATGTTGTATTTCAAAGAAATATGCTTTGTATTTAAATGCCAGTGTTTCAGAAACTCAAGTTTTCAGAGACATGATTAAAACAGAATTACAGCATTTACTGATGTCAAAAACATGGTACTGTTAGTTCATGTCTTGCCACAGTTTGTAGAGCAGTAAGCCCATTCGTTTCTAATGGAGCCAAATAAACATTTATCTTAATTTTTGTCCATAGAAACAGTGTCTCAAACTATATTAAATAGTTTGGTTTGTCATCTAATACTCTTTCTGAAAGCAAATATTAAAAGTTTTAACATTCACACTAAAACAGCATTCCTAGTGAAATGAAGGAAACAGAAATTTTAAGTCACTTTCTCTTACTCCAATTTACATAAAAAACATAACATGAAGATTTAGGGTAAATTATTAAAAAATCCTGGCTGTTGCAATGCTATTGCCTTAGCAAGTGTCTTACTGAAAATAATCAAGCCTGCTAGCCATGAATAGAGAAACAGGCTTCAAGATGTATTACTTACTTAAACTGTATTATTACTGTTTGACACAACTATACCACAAGCTCCTGAAAACTGGAGACACATTGTCCCACCATCTACACCGGTAATTAGTAATTGTATGGCTTTATAACAAATAATTTCCATCAGTTCAATTTCAGTCAAAAGAAACGAGAATTACTTTTCTAGATAAAAATTAAAACAGTATCAGTGTATCCTATGATATAAACAGAGAAGTTCTAGGCAAATGCCAAAGAATGGAAGACATTAAATTCATGTCTCAAAACTAATTCTGAAAAAAGTACGTCCTTTACAGTTCTTAGCTCCCACCTTGGAGCACAGCTTAAAGGGACTGAAATCAATTTTCCTAGTCTATCTGGGAGAACTATCATGCCTAAAATACAACTTAGAATATTTTTCACACCTTACTTCCAAACAAATCAAATGGGAAGTTCAACACATCAGGCAGTAAAAAACCCAAAAGTACTACAAATAGCTGCAGTGGAGGAGAGCAACATTCTTCAGGTACTTTCACTGAGCATGCCACAAACACTGGTCAAGCATGTTACCTTCACTCTACAACTGTTTCTGTTCCAACTTTTGACAGGGATGAGCCAGTCATGAATAGCTGTAGTGAGCTTTCTTCTTACTTCAGCTCCTACCAGCATTGCTGCAGTGTGTGCTGAGATATTACAGCTGGCACAGTTATAAGGTCACCTCATCCAGCCCTTGTCCACTCAGAAGTGCTTTTTGCCTTCACTTATCCTCTGTCATGAGTAGATTGAAGCAATAGGATTTCTCCTAATTAGTAAGGAAATTTATTCTATAGGCTCCTCAAAAGCATTTTATTTTCCTCTTGGTATGTTCATCTTTCATGCATTCTACTTGAGAGCAGAGCTGTGAACACTTTCTCTTCTCCCTGGCCTTTCTTTGCATCTGTACAATGTACAGTTCCTGTGTACATCTCTGTCATCCTTTGGTTCCTGCTTTTCATTCCCCGTACTAATTCCATATGAAGTGCATGGATTAGATAGTGAGCTCTGAGAGGAAACAACCAGATCTCTGGTGTACGTGGCATCATTCTAAGAGGTTCCTTGAAAAAGACTTCTAACAAACTCCTAAGAACATCCTCCACACAAAGCACAGATAAGATGGCCAAAATTAAGGTCTATAAAGGAGTCGGTCGAATAGCAATGACGGCAATCTGAGGTTAGTCACTTCACAGCCAAATAAGCCACTTTTCTGATTATTCCAGGTCACAAATACCATGTAGGAGAGCCAAATATTTAGGGCCAGATGGTCCAGTTAATTCCACCCTTCATGGCAATCATTAGAAAGGCTAAGGACTTCAAAGGGTGCCACAGGAACTTACGCGACTTGGCCAGATGCCACAGGACACAATACTCTGGAAAGGAATAAAATAGCAGAGCCTGACTGGAATGAGGTAACTGCCTTTGAACCAGAACTTTGCAGCGCTGTGTAAAGCCCACTGTGATGACCAGAATTCAGAAATGAGACTCCTCATCCCACAGAATTGAAGCCCACCTAAGAAAACGATTGAGGGTATAGATCTGAGTGTTTCCCATGTTTTATATGCCTTCTCTCAGGTAAGAACAGAAATATCTGTAAAACAAAATAGGTGTAGGTAGCCACAAACTTTGGCCTATGTTACGTAATCCAAAGACATTTAAGTTAACAAATCACAATAGCTTCCTCAGCATGACCATTGCCTCTTCCCATTCTTCTTCAGAAAAGAGGTGTTTAGCAGCTTACTGTAAGTCACAGGATGACAGAATGGTTTGGGTTGGAAGGGACATAATCACAGAACCAATCAGATTGGAAAAGATCTCTGAGAACATCAGGTCCATTAAGTGCTGTGAGCAAGAGTACTTGGTGGATGACATTTTCACACTGTGTTCAGGATCAGCCACAGAAGTTGTTGCCTAAGAAATAACACTGCTATGTGTAACATACTTTTGCTACCTGGGAGCAGATAAATAGAGTAGCAGAATAGTCAGAAATGTCTACTGCCTGGAGAGCACTAAAAAAGATGTCAGCTATTAGAGATCTGTCCTTCTCTCAAGCATATCTTGAGGCTGGGCTGGAACTGATTCTACACAGAGCCCAGAAACTTGACCCAGGTATGCAAAATAGAGGTTGGTATTACAGATGGTAATTATATTCATACCATATGTCCACAGTCATCTGGTGAAAGCACAGCTGGGATTAATGGAGTTTTCTAATATTTATTCAAGTCCTGCTACTTGTCAATACCATCCTCAAAACATTGCCTTTCCTCAAAATTCTTGTGTGGTCAGTTTTCAGTTTTTCAAATCCCCAAGGCACTTGATTTGTTCCTCTTATTATTTGCTAGCCTTTTTAATTCTCCAGTATCCTACAGGCCAGGATTGGTCAATGGACTATTAGGCTGTGCAGTTAAAGAATCCAGTGGACCAAGGGCAACACTCATCAAAGACTTGGATGGAGGTGGCTAAAGGCATCACAGAACTGAGGGTGGGCCTGTTCCACAACTAAGCCCTGCATAGCCTCAGTCTGCTTAGTAATTCTTTTTAATTCATGCCTCCCCCACGGGGTAAGAAAGCTGGAGTAGGTGGCCTGCTGGTCCTCTGCCAAGCTTGTTTCCCCAGCTCCTACAAATGCCCAGACTTAACTAAGGGAAAACATACTGGCCAATTTACCAAGCCTTTTCCCCTGCACAGCTCACCCACAGACCCTTCCTGTCCCATACCTCTAACATCAGTTCACTCCTCTTGTGTACAGTCTCACACCAGTCTCGCTACCCCACTTGCCCCTTGCATCGTCCCCTGCATGTCCCTGATGAATCTGTTGCTATTTCCCGGAGTATCCCATCTCTCCTAACACATGCCTTCTGTGCCTCTGCTCCAACTGTCTGCTAACCCAAAGGCCTGGATGAGCATGAGGGAATAATGGCTTTTATACTATAAAGTGGGCAAGCCTTGTTCCCAGTTTCAGAGCCATGGTTCTGATCTTCCTGGGTGGGCTAGTCATGACCCTGTCTTGACAAGAATTAAGGACTTTCCACATGGGTTGGGCAATATTTAGGCACACGGCATGAGGGAAATGAATCAAAACAGGGATGGGTGGAGGACAGAAGGCTAAGTTGGCAGGGGAGAGTCATATGAATGTGAGAAAAGCAACTTAGGCCAGAGGACTTTGTAAATCTAATTCTGGAAGGCTATCGGAATTAGATGAGTACTGCATCCTTGGGAAGTGGGATTAAGGTCAAGAGGAGAAAAATGTCAGGTGACCTGGACAGCAAGTCTTAGCTACTGACCTTCACCTAACTAGCTAAATGAAAGAGAGAATCCTAATATTAATTTCAATAATCTTTTCCAGGAAAACAAATTACTCACCCAGCTATACTGAAAATATACTGAAAGCTATACTGAAAATATAATATTGAAAATATATATATATACCTTATCTTTTAAAACATTTCTGTAACCTCGTCTCTTTACTGCCCTCTCCAAGGTTCCTGGAAATCTGACGGTTAGAAACAAGCTGCAATTTTCTGGGATAAATAAATACCATAATCTCCTTACATCCATGAAGCCATATTCAATGAAATTAGCTATCTGTGATACCATTTATATTGCATTCATCTCAACAAGTACTTCCATTGTGACCAAGGAACTAATTTTAAAGCAAGTATCAATGAAAAACAAAATTAAGCATTTGCATCAGAAATCACAATTTAAGAGAATTACAGCATGTATTTGACTAGGACACAGTAGTAATACTGTATAACTTTTGTGATCATTAGTAACCAAATAAAATAAACTTTTAAATTTTTTTTTCAAACAGCAAGCCATACTGCATTCCAAATTCATGAAATGTTTTCTTAATACATTAAGTCTCAAATAACTATATTTAATAATTTCATTGGTCTATGGATGTTCAGTGAAGATATTTTTTCCTTGGTAAACTTGTCACTACTATTTTCTTTCAGCCATTCAGTTTGATTCATGTTCAAATAGAAAATGGACCCATCTTACATTAAAAACATGGTAGTTTTTCTATGGACTCAGAACAGGGAGTAGGCCCACAGAGGAGAACTATTCCCTCCTCACTCCATGATACAGTGTATAAACTTCAAAACGGAGTTTTCAGTTTCTTACAACACTTCCACTGATTATGCCGTACCCATTTACAACTTGTTAGTTCATTTTTTATTTCTCCATCCTCTGTAGACCATGCTGTTGATCACAATTCAAGCACAGTTTCACAGCTAGTTTCTTTCACAATCCATGTCCACGTTGCCACCAAAAGGGAAAGTTCTCCCTATTTCATTAAGCCCTTGGCCCCTCTTTTGTGCCAGCACTGGATTGCTTGGATCAGATGGATTGACTCTATTCAGCCGAAAACTATAAAAATTAATTAATTACTTTTCAGGCAGATCATCTTTTTGATCTAACCAATTACACAGCTGCATGAATGTTGGTGCCAGCAGAAGAAAGGCATTATAACCCATTGCCTGGAGTGGAAAAGTGGTGGGACAGTAGCAGAATAGACTTAAACTGGTTTACACCAACTGTGAAACTGCAGCCCTAAAATCACACGGAACTTTGCTGAACATACTGATCACCATCTTCAACAGCACAGTACTTTGAATACTAAATGGTCAATTAAATAGTTGTTGATGTGACACGGTTAATTGGTACAAACAAGAAATTAACGTATCACATTATCAAGCACTGAACCACCTGTTTATTAAAATGCATACTATTCTACATTTATCTTTGTCTTAGGATTTTACTGAACAAAGGAACTTTTAGATAAATTTTTGCACCCCATGTATTTTTTTCTGCTTCATAAACATTTATAACTTGCTATTAAACCTTATCTAACAAAAATGCCTGCATTGCCATTCCATCACACAATGAAAATATTAAATAAATTTTATCCTTATTTTATGTCAAGTCCCTTAAAAGTAATTGCTGCTGTTACCATACACATGTCAGTTATATATTTTTGAAAAAAATGGAGATATTATTTTGATCAGTCCAGCAATAATTAATATATTCATGTACAAGTTTCAACTATTTCCTCACTGTTCATATGTTTTGTTTTATTTGTTTCTGTAATTTTTAGCCCCACTGAAGGTCCTAACAGGTAAACCTAAATGGGTGTTGCATATGTAGAACAAGAGAGACATACCAAGTAATGTGACTGCCTAGGACACATAGCACTGATTTTCTAGAAATGCACTATTCATATCTGTTGAAACAATTTTGTTTCTGAAAGAAAAAAAGTAGGTACAAACTCCCTTCTTCATCCCTTTCTTCTTAACTATATGATGCTTAACATGGATTGCACCAGTTTGAGCCAGTCAATAATTTTAACTCAGCCTTGCAAAATGCTGTTGCAGAGCTCTGCTGAAAAATCAGCGTAAGTTTTCTCAAGGAATCATAAAGACTATTGTCAGATATTATATACCTCTAGGGAGAAGTTTGTCCCAATATACTGATGAGATTTAGAAATCACCAGCTTCCTTCCCTCAAATATCACATTCCTAGCCATTCCAGCAAGAACTTCATCTTGCTTATTTCTCCAATGGACCCTCTAGACTACACTACCAAAAAATAATTAAAATCACAGAACTACTTTACTGTAACTGATATACTTCTACTCTACCTAATTTCTGAACAGACCCCTAGAACCTGCACTCTTATCAACACATTGCAATCAGGAATTTTAAAAAAAGCCAAGCAAAAACCCCTCAAAAAACAACCAGAAAAGAGTCAGAAACATCAGGTTTTCTGGCTGTAGTTTTTCCATTTCACCTTTAAATGCCAGAAGTCATTTGTCACTTCTACTGGATTACCTCATAGATGTTCAAAGTCCGCCAAGTGCTTTTCACTATTATTTCCATCAACCTTTCAGTGTGATGACTAATCTGCTGCAGAACTACATGATGTAACACAATGGTTAAAAATAGCAAGGAATATCTTTGCTTTCTTTTATTGCCAGTCATTTCCGGAGTTCTTCATGCCCTTGTGTAACTTTCTGTCCTTATAAAACAAAAATTTAAGTAGCTTTCTGTCCTTCAGTAACACTTACACATCAGTCTGTTTGCTCACACTATATTTTTTATATATATATACACACACACATATATTAATGGATATGTGTAATTATGCACATATAAATATATATATTGAGATTATGACTTTAAGCACTGAAAATTTAGAAAACAGTGGAATAAGTGTTATTGGTACAACCCCACTTAAAAAGCTAAGAGTGACAGAGGCCTTACAAAAATCTCAGAAAAAAATGAATAATTCTACCTTTGAACGAGTACTTGAAATGTCTGTAATAAGTAGGGCTTGGGGCCCTGCATGATAAGGGCAAAGCAATGTATTTAACAGCTGCTCATTAAGTGCATCCTGCATGAGGTAGGAATGCTGTGGAAAAATAGTGCAATCTCATAATTATATGTAAACACATGAGGGACCAAGTTTACTCCATCAAAACTGCCCAGGCTTTTTCTCATTCCTTATCCCTTACTGAAGTTCTGTTATCCCCACTGTCCATGCCTCTCTTGTTCTTGCCCCAATTCCTTCCATTGATTTATATATGTTTGCCTTTTCCTGGCCTACATTCCACCAAAGCAGCTCCTCCTCTGTGTTTCCATGAGGTAACAAAATAGCAAAAAGAAAAAGAGACTGCCTGATTTGTTCCAAAGACCGGACCTAGATCCAATCCAGTTTCAAACAGTGCAGGAATACATGTGTACAAAGCAAGAGTTCAAGGTTATTATATCTAAAGAAGAACACAGCTTCATTTTGACAAAACTTGATTTGGTCATAGGTAGAGCTCTGGAACTCCAGTAATACGTAATCCATGAGTCTGCCCATGGCAGCAAAGTCATGCCTTGGGATGTGTTTGTTCCAAGCACTGTTGAACAAAAAGTTGGAGGTCGTGTAATTAAACATGGTGCATACACAAAAGCTCAAATTAAGGTGCACAGGTCGTGCTAATATATTAAGTCCTATGATTTGACTTCTGGACTTGAGAAGTCTAAGACTGTGCTTTTAATACAAGTTGTACGTGTACGTGCCAGTGTTTGTACACAATTTATTTTACAATAAAATAAAATTTGATCAATGCTCCATATGTAGAGGAGGTGTGACTCACTTCTCACACTGCTTTACACTTCTTTGATTTCAATGTAGTTCTCTCCGATGCATATTAATCTGCCAGTAAATTATTGGTTCTTTGCATACCCATGAGTACTCCCACACATAAATCAAGTTTTATACATGCAGTCATATAGGTACAGGTACCTGCACACTCAAACATTAAAACAGAGTGTACAAAGCAATTTATGTCTTCTACATGATATGTATGGCCATGTCTGACTTCATTTGTTCTACTGTGGTTTTGGGAAAATTATCTTACTAAGATCCTATTCAAGCTTGCTGCCAGAAAATTTCAGTTCAGCACTAAACTGAAAGCTAAACTACAGCAATAAACTAAACTTACCCCTTACTCCCGGAGGGGGTCCAACAAAAAAAGAACATAAAAGCTGCTTGTTCAGCTGTGGCACTCCTCCTCTAAAGCTATTGTATGACTGCCTTTATTTCAATGACACATGCTGCCTGTCAGAAGGTGATAGTCTCTGTCATATTTATTAAAAGGCATTTTGGTACTAAGCAGTCTTAAGTAGCTAACTAAAGACTGTGACATAAATCATGTATGGCATTATAAGACACAAAAAATGGTTCTCAAAGTACTTAGCAATAAGTGACCCCCCCATACAATATCTTTAGCAGCACAAAATGATCAGAAAAATATTGTCTTACAGGGCAGAAGCTTCAAAACTTTTGAATGTCAAAAGCCATCATTCTCAGTTGAATTTGATTTTGCTTCTCTCTGGTAAAGGTATAGAATCCTGCAAGCTAGAAGCTTTCTGATAGGTATGCCTTTTTAGGGACTCATGAGAGCTGTTTTATCTAACAGTTTCTGCATCTCATTAACTCTGTTTTTTAAAGTGTTCCTGATTGCTGAGCAAAATATGCAATAAATTATACTTTGTTTTAACAGTACCTATTTACTATACCTCCTCTGAATGTAATCTTCTAATGCACTGTTTTTTACACAGCAACAGCATAACATTTAAGGGTGGTATGCCACTGCTAATTTACATTACAGAAAGGACTGTACAAAAGACTGGAGTGCAGATAAGTCCAAGCTCACATTAAGTCACCTACAAGAAGACATCCTGCTGCATGGCCATGCCCAAACAAATCAGCTTATTTAGTCTGGAAAACTCGCGTGTTTCCCCAGCAAGATTTCTGCCAGTGGTTAAACTTGCTTATTTATACAGGTATTTGGGTACTTCTACATTGTGCTAGATGTGCAGGTTTCATTTACGCATCTCTGATCCTGCCTGAATTTAACAAGACTTCTTGACTTGGCAGCACTTGCCATGTTGCTGCTACTATAAACTTGAAAAGTGTATTTATTTTTCCCTTGGAGACAGCTAGTGTGAAATCCTGATATCACCCTAGCATGTAATCCTGGTCACATACACAATTAAGGTTTATAAACACACTAAGCATTACCTTTCCCTTACTATACCTAACACCAGTGCATTATCAGGTTATTGTCATTAAAATTGGGGCAGGTATCTCACAATGCTTTTCCTTTGGACAGTAAAATACAAGGAAATACAAATTTTCAAGGAATAAAATACAATTCAAATATTGTATGAGGCAAAATATTAAATGTGATTGTGCTTATAAGAAAGATGAACAATTGCTTCGTAAAGACAGGAAAAGTTGGGTTTGGCTGCGTAAGAAAATGGCAGAAGAAGAGACCCTGTAGAAGTTACTGCAGGCCTTGAAATTAATACAAACCACTAGAATCAAATGGCTGTGAGATCAGTGCTGCTTATTTCTCTCTGCAAGGAGATAAGACAGAAATGTTCAACACATATTCAGGTACAGAGATATCAGGTCTTCAAGTTACACAGAAAGAAAATAGATGGGTCTAAGGAAAAAAAAGAGATGAAAGTCTAATGTACTGGCTGTACTACCTAACAGTTTTCATGTTAAATTCCATTTCTTATTCCTAAGGACTCCATTACCATTAAACTAAACAGCTCAATTTCTGTAAAGCGATGAGAGGCACCGTCCTATCAATAACCTATTTTGTGGGTAAGAACTTGGAATTCAAACCTGGAAGAGAAATTACTTTGAATGATTGCTGCTGACAATTGTTTCACTTCATGCTATTTCTTGACATTGTATCTGGGTGGTAAATAGTTCCTTTCCTCTGAAATTCTGAAATCTCAAAAATATTTCTTCCCCACATTAGAATTAACCCCAGAAGTTTCAAAGTTTTCCCACATAAAAGCAGGGAAGACAGAGTCCAGAACAGCCAAAAGGCATCAGTTGTCAGTGTCTTTATTTTAATGTCAGAGCAGGGACTTGAAACTCAGCTTTCTGCAACCCAATCCCAGTGCTCCCTTTATTTTTCATATTTTTCATTCATTTTTTTCTTTCTTCTTCATTCCTAGTAAAAGTGTTTATGAAGTAGCATTTTCAGGGAAAAAAAAAAAATTATCCTCCTTAACACCTTTTTTAGAAACAGAGGGGAAAAATAGCCCCGCATTTTGCTCACTCTTACTGCAACAAGCAAAACCAGATATGTGAAGGAACACAATAATTTGCTTGATGAAAATATATTTGTTTACAGCAAGTTGAGAATATTAATCTAGTCAATTCTAAGGTGTGAGTGTAAGGATATAAACCACTCTGTTGAATAAGATATTAAAATAACATACTATTAACAACTATTCCAAATAGTCCAGATTAAATTGGAAGTGAAGAGATCAGGCTAACATTATTAGCCAAAGAATTTTCACCACTCATATGAATTTAAATTATTTAAGCCAGTTTCAACATTTGAAGAAGTTTCCTGCTCTCAAGGGAGATATTAAATGTATACGTCAGTAATTCGCAGATTGCTGCTGCTGCTAGTCACCAGAATCTGGCTTTAATTCCATCCAGTTAAAATCTCTCTTCAAATTAAGAGTGTTTAATTCACTAAAAACATATCAAAATCAAACATAAACTAAATAAACTTACTAATGATAGACAATTTTAAATGATATTTTTCCGTTAGGACCTGAGAAAGGGAGGTGCCTGACTATCCAAATTATCTGGAGAGTGAGCTGTGATCTAATTTACGTGGTAGTAATGAGCACATAGCTTTCTAATTACTTCCTGAACCATTTTCACACTGAGCTGACTGAACCTGGAGTCCACAGAGCAAAGAATATGACACTATAGGGAAAAGGAATAGTCCAAGCCAAAGGAGGTTACAATAAACATTTGGATGCAATTTGCATGGGTGTGAGGAAAAAACCTGGGTCATACTGTGGCGAAGAGTTCAGTAGTTTTCATTTCCCACCCTTCATACATTTTAGGGCTACTGCAGTGCAGCACTGTTCCCAGAAGAAACAGAGGATGAGGTAGTGATCTTGACAATTCAGCCTGCCTTAGGCAGGGCTCTTGTTTGTTGTCTCTTCTCGAATGACAGTGTGGTCTCAGAACGGCGAGCAGAAGATGTTAGATTATTAATTTGTCCTTTCATTCTCCTCAGCCATTAATCAGACAGGCAGAGGCTTGCTCTTCTGTTCCCTCTGAGATTCTCCTGTACCATTCCTCAACAAACCTGGCTATCAAAGATAGCTTTCAGAGCAGTTGCCAGCCGTGGAAGGGATTAACAAATCATTTAAGTGCTACCTGGCTGCTTGAGGAAAGAGGGGCTTTATACTCAAGATCTAGCACCTTCTCTGCAGATACTGAAGCTGACCACACTATGAATTGCCAAAGAGCTTTCAAGGAATGCAAAGTGGTCCCATTGCTATGTAAGAATTCATTTACAGTTGTATTTATTGAACAGCAGGGTAAGTAATTAGTTTTTGACTTCTTTCCTAAAACAAGACCAAGTGTCAGCTAGGATTTAGCTTGTCTGACAACCTTTATTTCATGCAGACTATCAGATACACTTGTTAAAAACTCCCAGTGACAACTCTGGTTCCCCCAAAAAGGTTGGGTTTTTTTCTAGGAAGTCCTGTTCTACAGGTGAATCTGGAACTTTCTGCGATGTTAGGCAAATAATGCTGTCTCTAGGAGTCTTCTAAATCTGTGTGTGGTTACACACTTCAATTTAATGGAGTTAATCCTATTTCTCTAAAAGAACCAATAAAGTAGCTTCATTATACACTTCCGCCTGTGTTAAAAAATTCTTACAGCTGTTTCACTGAGAGGGTCTTCAATCTTCCTTCTTTGAAGAAAGGACTTAAAATTTGCCAGGATCCTTTTCACAGTCACTATGCTGTCTCACTGTGTGCAGACATGCTCTAAACTTCTGAGAAAAATCAGGAGTTTGCACGTGCTCGATGAAAGCTTGCTAGAGGGTATCAAGCAACATTCTTTACAGAGCCTGTTTTCACATTTTGTCTTCCAGACTGAACAGAGCTTTTCCTTGCAACAGCTCCTTATGGCTGCCAGAAACAATTATGGCACTGGGCACTGGAACAGAAAAGAGGCAAACAGTCTTCCTGTGTTCTCAATGTTCTTGTTATACACACAGCTCAGAAAAAGAATCACTTGGGTTGGAAGACACAGTGCTCATAAAAAAGTGAGTGAAAAGTGTATGGGGAGACTTGACAGGAGAAAAGCAGAAGGGGCAAACTGCCGGGAAAAGTGTGGAAAAATATTAATTAGTACTACTAATTCCAACTTAGTACTACTAAGTACAACTGCTTCCCACAAGAACCTGGAACAGGACACACAGTTCTCAACTTTTAAGATTCCTCTGCTGTAGGTATCCTGTTGGGAAAGTCACTGCTGAACTGCATGAGTCTTCTCCACACTGTGGTCAACCCACAAAGGAGATGACAGCTTATGGCTGCTGCCAAATACTTCATTTGAAGACTCGCAAAAGCCTCTGCTACAGGTCAGTAAAATCTCTATTTAATACCAAGACTGCAGGCTGTGTAGCTCCACCTAAGAACAACTCTGTTTTTCAGGAAGGTCTTATTTCCTTTCCTACATTCTACCTTGTCAGATAGGATGGTACATTAAAATCTAGATAAAATATGACACATGCTACAAAGTCTTATTCAAAGTTTAAAACATACCAGCATTAAGTTCATCTGTACAATCTTTAATTGCTTCTTGTGTGCATAAGGGTTCTACCTTTTTTTTTACATGAATATATTTCCCTGCTTCATTCAGCAGTCAGGAAGTATCGTACTTAGGGAACAATTAAGGCCTAGGCTTTGAATAAGGACATTGCCATTAGACTTCTGCCTCATTTCCTCCAAAAGGTAGACAGTACCCTGGAATGAAGCAAAATCAAAGATTGGTCTTCTCTTCTAACTGTGACTATAAAAGTCTCTGTTGAGCTGCATAAGAGGAGATCCTGAGGGAAGGAACAGCACTCTAATCCTTCAGGGAGCAGGCTATGTCAGGAGAAAGGTGAGGGAAGAGAGAGCGAGGTCTCACTCATGCAATGGAACACTGCTCTGTTGGAACTGTTCTGCCTCTGAAGTCTGCCAGAAGACCTGAATTCTTACAATAGTGACATAAGTCAAGAAGATCTCTGCTTTTCACACTTCAAGCTCTGTAAGCACCTCAAAACTATATGAGCAATCAGGCCTAAAGTCTCCTGCATTCTGAGGAATAGGCATTCTTGACAAAACAGGATTTGCTCTCAGTCTTTCAAGTACACAGCTGCTTCTGTGGGGTCATAGAAAGGAGCTCATTTCACAAAATAAATTATTTCTTGCTTGCAGGAAACTCATTTAATATAGCAGCAATTGCATAGAAAATCCCACATGGAAATTAGTTACTCAAAGCAGGGTTTGGCTAGAGGTCATAAACAAAGCAAAATAGGAAAACATTGATTATGCAACCACAAAGCTATGCTGTGTTGTCAGCTCAACGGAGGTATATTTAACTGGAGCAACACAGCTCCATATACGGATAGACAGGCTTGCCTGAACGACAGACACTGTGCCCTCTTGGACAAAACACCCTACTGGCTAGTAACATAAAGGATTCCTGAATTAATTAAAATAAACTTATTGCCCAGAATTTGCTGACATTCCTGTAAACAACAGGTGCATGCTAGGAACTAGGATGTAGGGCTACAGGAACTCAAAAGGGTTGAAACACCCCCAGCTTCCAAGTCGGTTCAGAAGTAGCCAGAAGAAGAGCCTCTGTTTTTCTGTATGTTTAGTTGGGAAGCAGATGAATCCTTAACTCTTTGCCCTTCATGATAATCTGTTGCACCAGAACATAAAACTACATGTTTTATTTACACCTTGAATAACTTTGGAGATATAGAATGGATTTCAACTCCATCTCTTTCAGACAGCTGCAATTATATGTCATTTCCTCACAGAATTTAACTTGAAAAACACAACCAGCAACTGATTTAGTAACCTATATGACTCAGACAGGAGAAAATATTGTAAAGAGTCCTGAGTTCCCAGAATATTAAACTTATGAAGGACTGTCTTCATGTCTGAGGATCAGATTCTTAAGGTCCAGTCTGCGTAAATGTTGCTTACATGGCTCTTGGCTCAACAGAGGGACCACAAACGTTGTATACCATGGAGCCACTCAACATAATCTGAAGAGAGTATTTCCTTCAGTGTAGCTGCAAAATACCATAAATAGGCATTCCCTCTGCTTCCTTACAAAGAGCAAAATCTCAGACTTGGCTCAGTAAGATATCTGCTTCACTTGGGGGAGAGAATCCCCTTCATTTCTTTCCTACAACTATGACTATGTAATAGAATCAACACTTTAAAAAAAAAGGACGAGTCTACATTGTACTCATTTTCTCTGACTTCATTATCTGCAAAAAAAGATTACAACACTATGGTGGAGTAAATTTCACTTCCTATATGCTCTCAAATAAAAGTTAATGTACAGCAAGGAAGGGCACAGAATAAGATGGAAATCAAAGGGCTGTTAAGACCACTCTCGGCTCTACTTGCCCCAAACACGTCATGGCTTAGAAGCCAAGGAAAGTTTTTCATTTCCTATCAAGTGGCTATTGACTTGAACAGATTAACATGTCGTGAAAATTGTTTAGGTATATGCATTATAGTAATAAGGGATGTACATGCATGGTTCACTCTGATACTGACACAACTGATGCCTACTGCAATTGGTAGGACTGGAGATTGAGTGCCCACAGCCATTCAAAGTACAGTGTTGCCTGTTCTTTCTCCTTTACTGTCTCCGAATTGCTATAAAAATTAATAACTCACATGTCAAAATAACACTCCTGTAACAAACCTGTACCATGCAATCTAGTCCCAGATAAAATGTTCCTCTGTTTTTTAATAAAGAAAACATTTTCATCTATTTTATTTTTCTCTTCCTTCAGGCAACAGTTGAAAACAACTAGCATATAAAACATTTCTTGCTCTTCATTCTTTATGTGCACACACGATGGACACAGTGAAGATATTAAACCGTATTGGTGCCAGTAGAGACCCTTGAGGGACACCACTCATTGCTGGTGTCCATTTGTACACTGAAGCCATTGACTGACCCTTACCTGCCTAATAGCCCTTCCATCAAATCAATGTCTCTCACAATTTAGAGGCAAGAATGTTGCAGGAGTCCAGAGAGATGACATCAATAGCTCTTCTCTTGTTCACTGATGCAGTTAATCCACCCTTGAAGGCTGCAGGATCAGTTGTGCACAATTGGCCCTTGGTGAATATTTGCCCTTGGTGAAGCCATGCTGGCCATCCTCAATCTAATTTCTGTAAAATGTTGCACACTTTCTTGATGTTTTAGTTAAGGATATGCTTCTGTCATTTTGATTTAATAAAACTCATGGTACTCAGATGTGTGATACCATTTCCTAGTGTAAAACTGCTAGGAAATGTGGCTTTGAAGCAGAAAAATATTCCAGCAACAAAGGTTATGCTATCTGGTTGTTCACTGTGAATAATGCGAGCAGCTACAGAGGATTCACTGGTTTCCAGCAAGCAGCAGACTGTTATAATACACACCACCCAGTCATAATCTTTGAGAGCCAATCAGGGGTGACTAGGATTTTGGAAATGCTGACAAACCTACTAAAATGATCTTTTATTTTGGAAATTGAGTCCTTGCACATATTGCAATCGAAAAGTTTGTGATTCTTTTATAGGGTTCTTACTCCAGCAATACCAGTGACTGACTATATTCTGCCTGTGGTTGTGATTTCATTAAATCAGGGTAACAACTCTGAGAATAAATTTCTGTTAGAAAACACAAATACAAATAGAAAAATCTAGACCAAACCTTTGTATCACAGTGAGATGCAAAAATTTTGACAAACCACTGTTCAATGGGTAACTATGACCTAAATTCCTCTAGTTGAATACTTTCTGCAAGCCAAACAAGGAAGAATTTACCAGTATGAAATATATCCCTTTTCAAACCCATTGGCTTCCTAGGACTTCATTGTCTTATCCATAAAGTTTTGCACCCTCTTGAAACTGGTTTAATTAATAGTGTGTGTCTGGTACCCAGTAAACTGGTTCTGCTGCCATTTCCACTGCTCCTGTTTTTTCCACCGTGTGTAACAGAATTATCACTGCTTGTTCTCAGTTCTGTGTGACTTTTTCTGGTTTTCAACCATCTCCAGAGACTTGCTGCAAGTTTATTGCCTCTGATTCACTGTCTTTTCATACATCACGTGTAGTTTCCTCATCTTATTTAGGTATTTATTTCTTTCACTAGCCTCTCTTATCCTCCAGTGCCTTATCCTCCCTTTCTTTCTCTATGAACTAAAGACACGAACCCTGTAACCTTTCACTAAACATACTTAATAACTATGTTTTGCCTCACTTGAACGTTATCTCTTTTTAAGTATGCCACCACATAGTCCCTCTACAATATAGCTGACTGTAATCCTCAAGTAAAATTCAGTTTCACTAATGAATCGTTACCCGTAAGTAATCAGGGGTTTTGCTGCTGTTCCTGTTAGATGCTTCAATTCAGTTATTTATTCCTGAACAAAACTCTTCTCTGAGTTTTTCAACTCTGAAAGTTGGCATATGTCTAAATTACTTCAGCTGTTGTCTCCCCTTCCACTTTTCTGTCATCATCAGTCATCTCCCAAACGTAAGACAACATTAGGGAAGGCAAAGGAAAACCAAGAGGGATATGGGATAGTGCAGTAAAGTGAACAGGGCAGAAACAGAAGGGAAACATCAGACTGAAGGATATGGGAAGCAGTTTGAGGCGGGGGTGAACACCAAAGGAAGATGGAGTGAAATCAGTGTGAAAAAGAGAGCTGAGCATGAAAGGAGAAAAGAAGGCAAAGGAAAGAAAGACTTGGGGAAAATGCTATAGCCATAGATAGCATAAAGATTAGACAATAAGAAAGAACAGGCAAAGAGGAGACAGAAAACAAAGGAGATTAATCAAAACCAAAAAAAAAGGCCCTGGGGAGATGATCTGTATCAGAAATAAGGGGTGTTTTTAACCAAAATTGGAGATGCCTGGTATAATGGGGAACACTACAGACCAGAGTAGGCCAATAAACAGAATAAATATTTTAAAATAAATGAGCACAGAGTGACTAGAGCAGTTGTGCTGCTGTACACTCTAAACAAGAAAGAGGTGAGTTATGAACATTAATCTGGTGTTTCTGTGCAATTGAAAAGGAAAGCAGAATGCTAAAACGAATTAGTATGAAATTAAGACTGGATATTATGGTGGGGTTTTCTGCTATATGCTCTTGATACCTCTGTGTGCTACAGTATATTGAATAAGGATAATAAAACCACAGAGCTCTGCTGTCATCACACAATGATACATGGTAACAGTAAATGTACATTTTACATTGGGGTATACTGCTCCTGATTGCTTATTTCAGCCTTTTGCAAAGCTTTAGTCTGCCCCATTCTTGCTCAACATTTTGAATATTTTTAATGGAAATGGAATACACATCAAAAGATGTGATATTATTGTTTTACGAGGCACTGGTTAGACCTCATGCTTAGTTGGGCTCATTTTCCTACAAAAAGGCTATTATTGTACAACATAATGGAGTACATGGGATCAGTTCAGCTTTTGAGATAATTTCTTATGAGAAATTGCATGTTGGCAGATGCACTGATTTCAAGTGAGGCACCCATCTGCATCTGAAGGTATGGGATACTCCAATAAAAAGAAACCTGCAAAGTAACCAAATGAAATTCTTTGAAATGATATTGTCAATTTGACAAAATACACTTGTTTTTTAGGGTGCTTTCAATGCACAGTGCTTGGTTATTACCATCATGCTCATCTTGCCTAAGGAAAAAAGACAGAGTGACTTGAGAAAGGGCACTTGGCAGATGCAAAACCTGAAGTAATACCATGAATTGGTAACATCAGCTTTGCTGAAGTGGATATTAAAATTCTAACTAGCTCCTACTGTCCCAGGGCTTAAGCACAGTTTTCCTATCAGCTTTTCTACTACTTTATCAATCTAACCAGGAAAAATGACAGTGGCCTAGCTCTTTTAGGGACAGGTGGTAGCTCCCACTTGTAGCACCCTCTTTGAAGATTGTTTTGAAAGGACAACTAGCCCCTCTAGACAAGTGGCTGTGCTGGGGAAAAGGAATGTCTAGTGCCAGTCTCCTTTTCCAGGTGGACATGGCACAACAGTTGGGCTTCAAGCACGGTTACATATCTGAGCAATAGATAACATGTGCTTGTGAGGGCAGTGCATGCCCTTACAGGCATTTCCTAGCTCCTCCTTGGCAAATGCAGCAGGCCAGATGGAACTGTTCCTTGGGCTGCCAGTTGGACCACCCTGGTTTGTACCAAACAGGATTTTTAAAAACCCAAGGGGATGGAAAAAGTCTGAAAATTAGCAACTAAAAATAAACAGGAAATGAAGGCAGAACTGTTTCACATGAAGTGCCATAAGTAAATGAAACAGGATTCTCCAGTTGGAATTATCAAAATTATGAATTTAAATAAAAACACTGTGAATGGTGAAAATAATGCCAGGACAGAAGGGAAAGGAAAAGCTGTATTTAAACAAAAATAGTAAACAAACATAGCTACAACAATGCTTTCACCAGAACCACACGTGGATATCTTCAATGTGAGGTAAAGGAATGTGTGCAAAAGTATGGGATTTTGAAGGTTTGAAACATGTTAACTTTAGCAAGTTTCCTGTAACCTCCTCTGGAATTCCTTATTTGTCACAGCATATTCTGTTGCTTGAAATTTTTTTCCTTTAAGTAATAGCTTTGAAATATTAAGGCTCAGGCCAAGTACATAATGGAAGCTTGTATTCTATGATTTGTAAGCATGAGCAATTAGATAGGAGAAAGTTACTGCATAATAACAACAAGAATACTTCACTAGTTATCCAGGATCAGCTAAGATTTAATGTAGATTTTTTTCCAGATGAAGGTTAGACATTGTCAGTCTGTGAGGATATGTCATTTTCAAAAGACATTATTTAATGGAAATATAATGCCAAAGAGAAATAGCACCACCTACAAGTTGATAGTACTGTTTGAAGCTCAACAAATCAGAAGAATCTCTCAAACAATACCAGGCACAATTCTCTATTGCCAAGATAAAAAATAGATGATCTACACATGACCTTCTTCTTCTGTAGGTTCTGGTACTGCAAAGAGCTATGAAATTGCTTTCTGACTATTCTATTTAACAGTCACACCAACAAAATGTAACACAGAAAGCAAAGCATAAACAGATATTATTTACACAGTGTAGCATCTATGCCAATATTGAGATACTGAGTAAAATACTTCAATATGCAAATCCTTTCGGTATTTCAATCTTCTGAGACCTTGAGACACTAAAGGCTGTGTTTTATAATTTTGGAGTTTTACACAAATGCAGGCACTGGAGCACTTTCATCATCTAAACAGTTCCCCAAGAAATTTAAACACAGTGAAGCACAATCAAGCCTTATCAGATAGCTTATTAAGTAGGACTTGCTGGGATACTTGAACTGTTAACCAAAACAACACAAGCAGCCTGTGTTTGTGCAGCAGGCCAGGAGCCTTGAAAAGTCTTGCTCTTCTGCAAGGTGAATTCCACTGAGTAACACTTGGTTCTGGGGGCAGACGGGGAGCTGGGGAGGGAAACAACAACAAAACAACAACAAAAAACAGATACTCCTTTCCTGCAGGACATAGGGAATGCGAAGCATCCAGGACAGCAAGCTGAAGAAGAATCACTTCAGAGTTCTTTGGATTTGGAGCACTCTCCCTACAGTTGACCAGCAACACAGTCAGAACCTCACGTGTTTCCATACCATCTCTAAGTCAGCATTTTTCAAGGCAGCTGTCTCTGAAGTGTCACCAAAGGAAGGATCTCTTGGTGGCTGTGTTTGTCTACCAAATCTCTTAAGTTAACAGGTGAAACAGCACGAGGTTTCTTCTTTATTATTATTTTTTTATTGCTACAAGTGTAATTTGAAAAGGATACTGTGTTCTTCTGGTTCACTCTGCCTTGTGAGTACCAACAGTATTTCCATATTTGGAATTTAAAGTAATGGGTAGAAGACTAATTCAATACAACAGAAGCTGGCTAACAAGGAGTACATCATAAGACCATTTAAGAGGGTGGAAGGAAATTGCATCCTGCTTTAGTTGGCAGGCCACTTTCCTTTCTTTTGCTACCAAACTGCCACTATACTTTAATATCCTAAAGTGATAATGCACAAGATGGAGCACAAAGCATTTTGTTTCTGTTTTATGGGTTTATATCTTTGCCTCTCAAACAAAATAACATAGAAGGGTCTAGGTTTTGCCTCACTTAAACGTTATCTCTTTTAAAGTATGCCACCACATAGTCCCTCTACAATATAGCTGGGGCAGATTTGTAGTTAGAAATTATTCAAACTGAAATCAACAGACACATGATGGTTACAAACAGCTGATGGGCCTCCTCTTCTCTTTTACAACTGGGGCTTGAATGTGGCCATAAAAGGATCATAGAAAGTCCCAGCACAGAATTTCCATGCCTCAGACATCAAGGACAAAAATCTCACTCTGCTACAGGTTTTAATGAATCTTTTTCTTCTTTAATTCTTCGAGCACGGACACTTCAAAAGCTAAGAATTTGTCAAATTTTCAGTAACCTAGGAATTTTCAATCTCACAGAGAGTAATGGCCTATGTTTTCCTTTCACAAATTTAAAATTTACATTAAGACCTAAACTACTAATAAGTAAATGAATCAACCTATTAATTTAACATTTTCTTTTTTCTAAAAAAAAAAAAATAAAATTAAATCTTTACTAATATACTTAGAACTATTCATAAGACAAAACAGGAAATCACCACTTAGACCATTATCTATAGCTCAGAGTTTACACCAGAGTTCAACAAGTCTCAATTACTGCCCAGAAATGTTTAATTTGATAACAGAAGGAAACATGCATTTTTTCCATATACAACAGTACCCTAATAAATGTCCCTTCTACAATCTCCATATTTCCTTAGTTTACTTGAAATTTACTCTAATGTTACTCTATAGACTACTGTAATATGAAGTAAATGACAAAATCAAATGCAGATTGCCACTGTGCAGGGCAACATACAAATACATTTAAAATACAAATGGAAAAAATTAATTTCCAACAGACTTAAAACAAAAGACTAGAGTTATATTGAACTAACTTACATAACAAAGATTTTTAAAATAATTGTATTCAACTTTCTGTTTCAGCATGTCTTATTCCAGTACTATCACTGTAGTACATAAATTTCCAAAAGCAGGTGATTCAGACACTGTTTCACCGGTGACATCATGTGAAAATAAAATTAATTTGGATGCACATTGTACCAAAATGCCAATATAGGTCCTGCAAATAGTGTTCTGTAGCAATACTCACATTTTTTAGTGTCAGCTAAAGTGTTTAATGAAAACTAATTACCCATTCTCAGTATGAAGCATCGATGGAGTTGGCGGTGGAATCACACTTGGGTTGCAGCACTCGTCACCATCTCAGCCAAAATCCACAAAGCCAAGGGTGTTGGCTACCTGTAAAGCAGTGATTTCATCATTTCCAATTGTCTCCTTTCTACAGATATGTAAACAAATCAGAGCATCAACCAATACGGCTCTTTGGAAACCTGAGTTTCCACAAACAAAGCAAATTCAAGAAATTGCGTCTCCACAGTATTTTACATTTTATTTTGAAAATGTAAAACTGTAACCATTAAAAAGAAGGAATCCTTATCATTAATTTGAACAGGAATGTTTGAGTATTCATGTGTTTCTGACATATATTGATACAACAGATCCTTAGTTCTTTTCCATGAGGACAATAATAAATATTCCAAAATGTTTATAAATATGCAGACTCATAAAGCATTAAACCTGTATGAAAAAGCACTAGATCTCTCAATTTTTGTTGTGTTATGTTGAAACAGTTTCTTAAAGCTCTTGATACCAATGAAAAATGCATGTTTATCACATGTAATAATTCAACAACACAAACAGTGTTAGTAAGGCAGTGTGCCTTTCTATTTTGTGGGTTGCCATACAATGGCTGTATCTTACATGCCAAATGAAGCAATGAAATTTTATTCTCATTTGAACACTACAGAAAGTTACAGCACAGCCTGGCTAAATAATGTTCTGGGAAGAGCTTAGGTTTGGGAGTGGAAGAAAAATTTCCTATCATAAACAGTACTTAGCACTTAAGAAGTGCTTTGCATTTCCACAAGGTTCCTAAAATAAGTATGTAAGGATTGTGAGCATTGTACAAGTAAGGTCACTGAAATGAGCATCTTTCTCTAAGAAAGATTTAAAAATAAATGTTTTCTCAAGTAAGAATCAGAATACACTGCAACAGTTTCTGTTTCAGAGCTAACCAAAAGCCATGGCTTTTTCAATTGCCCAAAAGTTACGTGGTACATGAAACACTTGTATTGTCCTATCAATGCATGACTGAAAATATTCCATAATAATGTGACATTAATGAATGTAAAAATCAACATAAGTATGTTAGTACACAAATACTGTATAGGTAGCTAGCTAACATCTTTGTACTCACAAGAAATAAAGTATCAGCTGAAGTTCAGGTCCAGGAGAGAAGGATCTCCACAGTAAGGGGAGGATCAAGAGAGAACAAGGGGTAATGACTTTAAACTGACAGAGGACAGGTTTAGGTTGGATATTTCAAAGAATTCTTTACTGTGAGGGTGGTGAGGCACTGGAACAGGTTGCTCGGAGAAGCTGTGGATGCTCCATCCCTGAAAGTGTTTAAGGCCAGGCTGGATGGGGCTCTGAGCAGCCTGGTCTGGTGGGAGGTGTCCCTGCCCATGGCAGGGGGTTTGGAACTGGATTAACTTCAATGTCTCTCCCAACCCAAATCATTCCATGATTCTGTGATATGAAAATCAGGGGAACATGATGAATGGGCTCTGGACCAAGCCACAATGTGAAGGAACGTTGATTTCATTACTCACTTTTCCTTCTCTATTTTATCACTAATTGTTGTTCTTTTCTTTTTTTTCTTTACTATTTTTAATTTTAGTATTTTAGTCCCATTTTATTATTACTCATAAATCTTAATGTTCTTCAAATAAAAGATATTTACCTAGTTCTACCCATCAGTGAGTGAGTTGTTGCCTGCTTTGAGAAATCATGTAAAAAAAAATAATTAACCCATTTAAATGTTACACCTTTTCAGAATTCTCTCATGCTACCGGGTGGATCTCAAGATACAATGTGGAATCCTGTTCCAGAAATCTCTAAATTAAGGATCAGTAAGAAAGAAGCACAGGACTGTATCCCTATCAAGTTATTTTTCTAGAGGTGTCCTATTTATGTCCTACATGACTCCCTCCCTGTAGGAAAGCAGAAAGATAAATAACTCATAATTACTATGTTATCTGCTTGAAAATACATTTTTAACATCTTGTTAAAATCAGTATTAAAACTTTAAAACTCCGTCCCCTATCCAAAAATACTGGAAAATTCAGAATTATTACCTGTCCACTCAGCTCTGTCAAAACAATTTGATTGTGCAGACTTCCAGACTAGTTCACTGATTTCTTGGTACAACAGCACTCTCAGGGAACATACAGCTGTCACTTAGAAGTGTTTCCCAAAGTTTTGTCTATACAGATTACCTCCTCCTGAGACACGCAAGTGCCCCTGGTGTTAAAGTTCAAACCCTTTGGAAAGCCATGCTTGGTGGAGCGATACACAAGCCTCCCAGAAGAGCTGAACGTTTGGTGTGAGGTTCTATAAAAAAACCACAGGTCCAGAGAGAACAACCCACGCAGTCCCTCTGCTCCTTCAAGCTGCCAGAGGCACAGGATTCGAGTGTCCTCAGAGCCTTCCTCTCTTACATATATTCAGATAAGTTTATCATAAACAGTTCCACAGAAGTAAAGTGCTAGCATCTCAGAGTTTATAATAGGAGAAAAATTACTGCTGGAACAAAGAATTTCCCTTGCGAACATCCAGCTAACCCCTGAGTTTCCAAAAAATGTTGAGTGGCAGTAGAAACTCATCTGACTCCCACTGATACTTGACTGATTTGCCAGCAAAATTCAACAACTCATCCATGACATAGACATTGTCCTGCAAAGAATGTATTTCCATATTAAAAATCACTAAGTATCATTATTCCACTGGATGGGTCTCAAAAAATTGATCCCTCATGAAAGCAAACATTTAATAACTGAGTGGTGACCTATACCTACTAATCTTGTCCCAAACATAGAAAGTAGTCTGTAACTTTGCATTGTCCCTGGAATGCTATGATTCTGTTTTATAATTTAGGCCCTATTCTAAAAAGTTATATGGGGAGTAGGAAAAGTGAAAAAGCTGGAACAGTGACCACTTTAAATCATGTTTTTGCCCAAATTAAAACTGAATCTCTGCAGTAAGGGTTAAGTGCAGTCTGTTTACCTCATTCAGACAACATCTAGTCTGCAGTGACCATTCCTTGGGAAATTAGGGATTCCCTCACATCTGTAACAAATTACATGCAGCGGTACAGCTCATCCTTAAATTTCATTTGATAGTGATTGTAATACATGCCTTAAGGTTAGGATGGAGTGCTTAACTCAATCACTTGATTATATGCAGGATTTCAAATGCTGCAGAAGCCAGGCTGCATATGGAAGTTCTGGGATTGAGGACAACTCACCTGGAAATCAAGGCTGTTATTGTTCATATCCTACCACAGGCAGACCACATTCATAGGGAGAATACTAATTTCTAATGGAGAAAGAAACATGCAATAGACTAGAAGGAGTTTTCTATTAGAGCAGTCCAGCAACAGATGGTTCCAGCATCTGCTATTGTGTCTCCTTATCCTGAGTAATTTATTTATTTTTAAAAATATGGTTTGGCCTTAAGTTCAGTCAAAGTTCATCTGGCATCCACATCAGTTTACATCTTTATCCAAGGATCTTCTTTGTTCATGCATCTTACAGTCAAATGAAAGAAATTAGTCACACATTGCCACCTGTGTGTGAACCCACCACCTACTTAGATGTATTTCTCACCAAAGTTAATGGACTCTTCACCTCAAGGTTTGGAAGAATTTACACAGTCCAATCTGTCTTTGAAGACCACATTCCTGGCAGAATAGTCTCAGGCTGCAGAACCAGGGAGTCCCAAAACCTGATGGTTTGACAGTACCCTGTGTGGATGAAGCAGCTTTATGGCCACATTCTAAGTTACTGGCCAAATGAGTGCCAACATTCCATTTTAATTACTGTGAACCTGAGCATGGTTTTTTTGGTTAAAGGTTCACTATTGTACATAATCTAAGATCCATATGCTTAAAATTTGCTGTGCATCACAGGAGTGTGAGGGGGGCAAGCAGGCCAAACTGAGTGACTTCAGTGATGGGTTCCCAAAAAACACCCTCTGTAAGAATTAGCTTTTTACAAAATCACCTGCTTCCTCCAGCTTTCTCTTTACAAGACTGGGACTCAGGCTACAGCTTTAATCTTCTCCAGACTGATCTCATCCAGTCAGGATTTAGGCTGGTAACACAATGTTCCCAATGCCCCTTCAGGGAAACAAGAAGGAAAAAGTAAAGAAAAAAGAGGGTAAAATTCATAACCGCAGGTCAGTGGAGGCTGGACAGGCACTCAGAAAAGATGGCCTGATATAGGTATGATGCTGCACAGAAGTGCACACAAGCCTGCAGAGCTCATGTGTGATGTCAGAAATGTGAGGCAGCATTCGGCACCACTTGGAATTGTTCAACACGGCAGAACAGCTGATTTGGGGCAGGCTGTTAGCACGGGGCGGAGAATGAGTGTCAGGTACACCACTGCTTTCCCCCATGTGCCAGGGCCCTGAGCAGCTGCGAGAACAATGCACCAAAGAGTGATTGTAATAGAGCTGAACTCTTAACTTTCCAAAAGATAAATTATGGTACTGAACTAGAGACATCTTTCTGAAAGCTGTATCACACATATGAACTGGACACATGCTGTTCCAGAAAAATATGTGACAGTGCTTGCTGACTCTACTGTTATTTTCCACCTGTGTGAGAAAAGTTTTCTTACTGTTTGTAATGTACCCTCAGGTTAATGTAGCACATATGCAGCAATGCCATACACAGTGCCTTAGCGTGTATTATACGAAAGCTACTATGAAGAATTTCCCCAAGCTTCCATATCAAACAGGAATTGACTCACACTGATCTATGGAACGAAGCGAAATGCACAAGCACTGCATCAACACAGGGAAACCCTGCGGAATCCTGTCTGACATCCCAGTCACTGGGCAGCTCAGAGCAGAACCTCATGATCGTTTACTTTTAACACTGCCAGGGTACAATTTCCATCCCCACACTCAGCAGGCTACAAAGAATACCAGGCACAAATATTTAAGTCCATTACTTAGTTCTGGCATGTACAATATCACTTTTTCACAAATACCTTTATTCCTTTGGTAAGTATTACAAGCATTTCAGAGTTCCCCTGTTGAAGCATGTTATGGATACTTCAAACATGTTATGGATACTTCAAACACTGGAGCAAGGCACAGCATACACGTGGCTTGTAAACTGCAGTACGGAGTGGGATTACCAAGGTCCCTGCCAGGAAAGAAAGATTTTTCCCACAGTAGCTTCCTTTGTCTCTTTGTAACACACATAAATAGAGACCCGCTGTTGAGGTGAATTACAGCAGGTAGTGAAAGTATGCAGACTATAGGCAAGAGGGCCTCTTGAGTCTTCATTTCCTCACAAAATGATTTGCTTTATCTGCCTCCTAGTTAGACCAGCCTTCATTGCAAAACTGAACACATGTAATTGAAGGTTTGTGTTAGCAGCTGACGTGATGTGCTAAAACAATCTGCAGGTCCTAATCCCTGATGAGCCAATTGAGTGGAGTTAACATCAGTCCAATACTGCTTTTGTACACAGACGGGAATCAGGGTTTTTTGAAGTCTTGTGTAGAGAGGAGACGCATTAGTTTACAGACTCAAATGATCCAGGTGGCTTCAGCTGGGTTAGAAGATTTCTAAGAGCCATGGGGAAATCTGTGGTAAAGGCATACCCTAAAACCTTTCTGTGACTGTCTGGACACCTATTTTCCCATAAAAAAAAAACCCTAACAAGTCTTGTTCATTCATGCTATACCAGCTTTCACACCTTGTATTTGTGGTATGCGAAGACAAGCAACATGTTATTCTCAACCCCATGAAATGATGTGGGCTATAGTACAGGGTTGGTAGAACCGACCAGAAATGTTTTGACCAACTGAAAAAAATGCTGTTACATCACAAACAGAAATATAAGCAAAAATATAATGGTTTTATAAACTTCTGATTAACCACGAGACACTTTAATGAAACCATTCCAGCAGTTTTCCTTCTTCATTACCAGAGGAGCTGCTACAGCAAGTGGACTTGTGAAATTCACAGCTGTGGGGAACTCCTGCCATAAGGACTGTCCCAGAGTCAGAGTTTCCTGATCCTTCAGTTCTCTGCCCTGAAGCCACAGGAACCCCAGCCCCAGTGATGCAGCCCAGAGCCAGAAAAAACTCTCAACTTCACTTCTAATGGGACTCTCAGGACAGTTGGGCTTTCACCCAAAAAAAGCCAGAAGCACAGGAGCCCGGACTGCCAAACCTTGAGATTCCTGCCCAAGTCCTCATTCCAAATTTCCAGATTCCTGTGTCTCTGTCCATCTAGCTAACAGAAAACAGGGAGATGGCAACTTTAAGTTTCAGGAGCTGCAGCTGACGCAGAAGCCGCAGAGCTTGGACTCCCAAGCTTGGTGCTGTGACAAAGTAATTTAAACAAACTATGTGGCCTTTAGAAAGTTTTTGCTGCTTTCCTCTCTAAATGAAACATACAAAATTTCAAATTAAAGCCTTTTTTTTTTACAGAATTGAATCTGGAAGTGGAACTCTAATCTTGAGCATCTACAGCAGAGAAACCATGACTGAGTGTTTCTCACTGGTCTATGATACAGAGTCATCCCAACAAGACCACAGAATTTCAGAATATTTTAAGTTGGAAGGGACCCATAAGGATCATCAAGCCCAACTCCCTGCTCTTTATAGAACTACCTAGACAGAAAGGGAATCATGGGCTTCATAACACATCCTACAGTTTATACAAGGACACAGTGAAAAGTGTAATGGTAATGAGATATGGAGAGATTTCACCCTCATTTCATCTGACAAGTAAGTGGTTCTGAAAAAGAAGAAAAAAGCTTTTTTCTCATTACAAAATAAATGTGTTTCAGAAGTTCAACTCAAACTCCAGCTAAAACAAGAGCAGAGTCACTCTCCCAAGGGCTGAAGTCCACCTGCTTTATCTAGCTGTGTTCTTGATACAGAAGAGTGATGCTCCCCTAGTATCTGAAATACCATCATTTCTCAGAATATCATAATTTTATAATATCATAATTTCCAAGCCTGCTCCAACACTGCAATATTCATCCTCATGGCATGCCAGGTATTTGCTGCCAGTGTGGAAGGTTGGAATTTATCCCTGACGAAGACACGTCTCACACTACATGGGCTTACCTTTTCACAAGTGAGGTGACCACATGTAAAGTTTTCCTGTGAATCACAAGCATATGTAAATCTGTGACATCAAACCACATCTGTTGGTAGTTTGGGAATAATTCGATGTTCCTGTTTCCTTCCACCAAACCTGGTGCCATGAAATCACTCTGCCCAGCTTTTGCTCCTATCTGCAAACTCCTGTGATAACTGTATTTCCCAAAACTGATTCTTGCTGCTACATGTAACTACACATTTCCTCTTTTGTTCAAACTGCTGGGGAGTTCATGGACTTAGAATCATAGAATCATTAAGGTCGGAAAAGGCTTCCAGGATCACCAAGTCCAACCTTTGACTGAGCACCACCATGCCAGCTAAACCACAGCACTAAATGCTCCGTAGACAGTGATTTCACCCCTCCCTGGACAGTGTGTTCCAATGCTTTAATCATCCTTTCAGTGAAAAAATTATTCCTGATGTCTGACAGGTCTTCAAACATGAAAGCAAGTTCCTTGGTGCAGCTAAATTCCCTTGAAAAATATGTATAACGTAACATAATCTGAGAAACAGCAAACTCATGTGCATGCCACAATCAGCCTTATGCTCAGACACATTCAATCCACACGATACAGGTACCCAAGGACATATCATTATGTACATAATAATACAGATAATTAAAGTAATGGTGTAACTAAGCACAGTCTGCTTATCTCTCAGGAAAAACTAGAAGAAAGTCTAGCTACATTCAAACAGTGTGGCAGAAACAGCTTCCCTTTTTAAAACTTTCTAACCCTTTCACACATAATTGCACTGCAACCCAAAGATTCTTACTGACATCCTACAAAGATTCTCATCTACATCTGAAGAAATAGCAGAATTTATTCGGCTCACTTATGGCATCACCATGTTTAATTATTTCTAGTAATGAGCTTCATGTGACAGAATCCAGGTTGCCTTAAAAAACTGACGTGTTTAGTATCCATATTTCCTATGTGTATGTTTTTACTTCATAAGTATTCCCTTATCTCTGTTTATCAGAGGCTGGAAGTCACCTGAAGTTGACATCCTGAACTGGCATATACTAACACTGACTTAAACTTTGCGTTATTAAAATTAAAACAAAACTCTGTATCAACCGAGAAAAATACTTCATTAGAAAAGAAGCCAACTTGTACTTTTAAAGAGTGGAAAGGAACATTAGATTAAATCAGGTCTTCTTGCACAAACCCCCAAGAATCAGCAATTTCTCTTCAGAGGTTTTAAAGAACATTCAACTTTCTTCAAGTTTTGCTTATACATCTTTACATCACTATAGAGCTTGAAGTTTTGAGCACTTTATATTATACAAGGTCAACAGTACATTCCACAGAATCTCTGGGAAATGTCTCTATCATAGTTCCATGTAAAATTTCTGTGTAGAAACAGATCTTCACAAACTGTCGGTTCTTTCTCAGTTTGGCAGCTTGATCTAAAGCCCATTTTGGGAAATCTTTCTCTACCTAATTAATACACCTCAAACTCACCTCCTCTGAGAACTGGGACAGGTATTTATGCCTGCACAGGGAAAGAGACATACAGACCTCCTGCTCTGTCCTT
Organism: Oriolus oriolus; assembly: GCA_013400235.1. Classification (NCBI taxonomy): domain Eukaryota; kingdom Metazoa; phylum Chordata; class Aves; order Passeriformes; family Corvidae; genus Oriolus; species Oriolus oriolus. Next base: position 1,142,228 of record VXBT01014028.1, read on the forward strand.
AGGCCGCTACAGTTCCGTCAGCGTAACCCCCTGTGAGGGGTCTGCTTGGGAATAAAAGTGACTTTATTCTGATACTGTTATTCTGCTGTATACCAGAATCACTTTTATTTCAGAATAATCCATGCAATACCCCAGAGTAATGAAAAGGGCATAGGTGTTGTCATAGAACTGCACTGCCACAGTTCTGCCACATCAGGTTGCTCATAGAACAAGTTTGTGTATCGCAAAGCAGTGCTCTTCTCTAAAACTACAAAGCAAGGATGTCGTATCTCAGGAATACACCCTTACTTCACTCACTAACGTGAGTGATGAGGCCCAAGTTGCACCACAGGCCTTCCTTACTCACGTGGATGTGGCTCAAGCCTTGGTTGGGAAAACCTTCAGTCAAATGAGAGTCAGTGGCAAGACAATGAGTAGTCGTGACTTAAGGAACCACTTGCCTTCAAAAATGCACTTGAAGGGAGAGAGAAGAGTCTTTGTGTCTACTCACTAATTTATCTGACGTGCTATTTATTGATGCCAAACTCCTATTTAGCTCAGTGTGGCTGTTTAAGCGTACAAGTGTAAATATGAAGAGACTCACTTTGCTTGGTGAAAAACAGGAACGGGGCCTAGTTGGTTTAGCAACACCAGTGCACGAGAGGAACTTAATGCAATACTTCTCTCCCTTTCTCCCTCCTAAGTGGTCTGTGGGTACCAGCCAATTTTCCTTCTAATTCTGGGATGAGCAGCCAGCCCCTGGTAAACACACCTCTGACTTTACTTATCCAGCTGCCCTTCACTTCCAAGTCAGTGGCTGTAGCTGCACCCACACCTCAGCTGCCTCTGAGGGCTTACCCTGGGCTGGGGTTCTCTGGGCTTCCATCTTTTTCCTCCACTTCACCCCTGTCGGCCTTTCCCTTTCTGGATGGCTCCTGGCCTCGCAGGTGCTTTCTTGCCACCAGGTACTTGGATCTTCCTGCTCTTCCCACACACAGGTGTCCAGTTCTCGGCAGAGCGGGAGGATGCTCACCTCTCCACACGCCGCTCCCTCACACCTTTAAGAATGGCCGCCGTGCCGCCATCGCCAGCGGGTTGTAGCTTGGTCACCGTGCTCACACACGCCAAGGGTCTGCCAGCCCGCGGCACCTTCGCGGGCAGCCATGGTGCCCGCTGGAAAAAGCCACCGGGAGCTCAGGGCAGCTCCCGCCGTCGACGCCCGCCCCGCGCTTGGCCCCACGCCTCTGGAACCTTCCGTGGCGCTTGGGGATGAGCTGTGGGGGCCATGGGCGGGAGCGGGCGAGCAGA
>VXBT01014028.1:1145420-1306091 GCA_013400235.1 Oriolus oriolus
GGGAGCGCTGTGCCGGCTCTACCGCCGGCTCTGCCTCCGAGTTACTTTTTGCCCGCAGCGCCCGAGTTTCTGGCGGCGGCCCCGGCGCCGGTCCCGTCCTGGTCCAGGGGGGCCGGGCCGCCCGCAGGTACCGCTGCTGCCCGGGCGCGGCTGCGGGGAAGAGCGGAGGAGCCGGGCGGGCTCCGGGCAGCGGCAGCGGAGAGGCTGTGCGCTCGCCCGGCGGTGCCACCGAGTTGGGTTTTCCCTGGAGTGAAAAATGAGTGTCCAGTTTGCTCCACACGCTTACTTCGGGAGGGGGTTTGGATAGTGGCTGATGCCGGTGTACCAACATTCCGTGATCTCCGGCCGCCTCGGGGCCCGTGTGCTACTCACGGTTCCGTGTCTCAGCGCCGAAAGACCCCCCGAAGTGTCCGCTGTGGGACCCCGGTCTCCCGGCTCTCGCCAAGGGCCGGTGTCTCACCAGGTGCCGTGAGATACTGTCCCTTTTCACACTACCTGGCAGCCTCTCTGCCCAATTTCAACCTGCGGTCATGTGAAGGGAAGCACCTCCTCTGCTCACCGATTTCTTAAAATTGTCAAGTTCTCTGCATCCTTTAGCAAGTTAAATTCTGCTTATCAGCCTGTTGCTTAGATTTTCAAACGCGTGGGTACCTAACCAGGCAGGACCTGTTTGATAAGCTGTGCTGTGCTGGCCAGTGCTGCATCCGGGGGTACGCACAGGGAGCGAAGTTGCTGAATAATGTCATTAAGAATCACTGCACATGAAATAAACAATCAGGTGTCTTTTTTAAAAAAAATTATTATTACTTTTCCTTTTCTTTTTTTTTTTTTCTTTTATTTTTTTTTTTTTACATTTAATCCTCGTTTAGGTTTAATTAAGAATTCCTCAGTTACAACTCTCTAGATGTCAAGGTCTGAGAGACTCTTGGAAAACTTGTGTTTCAGTCTTGCTGGCCCAAGCATAATAAAAAAAAATACCCAGCCTGAATCGAATTTTTATGCTCAGTTCACGGTAGATTTCACTCCATTCTCATGTAAACAGCTTCTACGAATCAACATATGTGTCTGGGTGGTATCTCTCACTTTGTTTTGTAACAAAAAGCCATATTGCATCATTTAATTTGCTCAAGTCATGCAAATAGGAAAAAATCAATAGGACAAAAAGGGGTCGACTTATCCTCCTCCCCACTAAACTGCTGCCCACACACAGAGTCCTGTTGCTTATGGCAAAAGAATAACAACAACACCATTGTGTTTGTTAGTTGGTTCACTAATGGGTGAAACTGGAGAACATCATTCTCCTTCAGTCCCCAGCTCTGTCCAAATGTTCATGCCTTTTGAGGGAGCATTTGTCCTACCCCCTCTATTCCCAGATGAGTGAGAACTGTCTTACTGCAGGTTTTCAGCTGCAGATCTCTCTTTATTCATACCATATGCAGCAGCAGTTTGAGATTCAAGGCAGATATATTTCTTCATGTTGTCTAGAGACAGTGTCATTAAGCTCCTGTGTGATAATTGAATTAAACTATAACCACACACAGATAACCTGAAGGATCTAGCTGGAGAAAAAAAAAAAGAAAAAAAAGGAAAAAAATAATAAGGACTGGAAAATATGTCCTTAATTCACCCTGTTCGCAATGTCTCGGTGGCATATATGCTACTGAGATTATTCAGTGCTTGGAGACCCTTGTGGTAATTGGTTGAATGCAGTAAACTGGAAGTTCAGTTTTGGTTAGTTTTCCATCCCCAGGCAGTTGAAGTGTTTATTCTCTTCTTACTATTACTTTAAAAGATCTTTTAATTCCTTTTCAGTGTTTTTTTTTCTTACTGACGGTACTAAAAACCTGATGTAAATGTGAGGAAGTGACCATATATGCCACAGTACCTATTTCTGAGCTGTTGAACCTGTTTTGTATTTTCTTTAAAATATAAATTACATTTTTTAAGGAATGTTATTTTACAGGGTTGTAAAATCAGACTTCTTTCACCGAATATTAATTTTTATGAAACTCACAGATCTGCTTTATCATATCTGACAAACTTATATGTTTAAAAAAATATGTCAAAATATATGCCATTTATACTTGACAGAATGAGGTGGTCATTCCATAAAAGATATGGCAAAGTATTATGGTGATGCCTTAGGGTTTAGCTTTTATATTTTTCAAATTCTCTACTCCTAGTGTGTAACTCTGAACTGTCCTGCAGCCTGTTAGCTGCTGTTCTCTCATGCTAAGATAGACATAACAAAGCCTCTCCAGGCTTGCTCTTCAAGGACACCCAGACAGTCCTAGGCCCAAAATGTGCTAACCAGCATCTTGAGAAGGGGGGCAAGCTGAGGGGCAGTTACATCATTAGCTAAAGCTTNGGTATACATTTGAATGTAAATTTTCTAAAAGCATATTGTTTTAACCTGTGTTCTACTACAGTTCCAAAACCAGCTTTTTTAAACTCCATCACATACCTACACAATGGAGTGGACATGTCTTTAACAGAAATCTGAGCACTGCCATCTTTTAAAAAAAAAGAATTAATTGAGCATGCTCAGTAGACATTCTAATAAGATCTTGGTTAAGATGCTGGGTCTATGAGAATTTTTGACCAAATCATTGAACTGTGCTTATAAATGAAAACACCACCTGTGGTTTTGGGAACAATAATGGAGCTTCCGTAAAGAGCAGATATAACATTGCACTGGCTCAAGTAAAATATTTGCATCCTGTTGATGACATTTAACTCTTTTCTTTTTCTGGCAATATCCCCTTGTTTATGAAGGGCTACTGACAGGCAAAGAAGTCCTCTCTACCTTGGATGGTTTCACAGCCAAGGCTGTCAAGGAATGGGTGAAAAGTAATTGTTTTCAAGTGTGCCCTTTTACAATCATTTGTTTGCTCTGGCTCTTTCATGAACAAAGGCTATTGTTGAACACATCCAACTAAACAAATAACTCATCTTGGGGTCCCTTTAACAGCTGCCTTAGTACAATGATCTATTTAAATATTACCCTAAAATTGAAACTGAACTCTTTAATGACATAATCCAGCACTATAATACAGAAGAGGCATATGTTCAACTCAACAGCTGAACAATCTCGTCAGCACATGATTTTTAGACATAAATGCTTGTATATCAAATATGGCTTAATGCAATGACTTATTTCACTGTTTTTTTCCTTCTGTTAGCATCAAAATTCTACTGCCTTTCTCAACTAGATGGGACAGAGTACACAGAACAGATGACAATATTAATCGTAAAGAATTTCTGTCTATTGTGTCATCTTCTGTTTCTTCTTCTTTGTACTCTTCTTTCTGTTGATAAACCAATTTAGTATGCTGTGCTTTCCTGTGCATTCCAGGATTTATCTTACCTTTAGTCTACCCATTTTACTTTCATGTGGCTAGAGATTAAAGGATGATCTTACAGATGTTGTAAATTAGTCAGCAGCAGGCATAATCATTATTAGGCATGTTGCAATAAATGTTTGGAAGTTTTACATATTTTCCAGAGCACAGTTAGTTTAAACCACTGCAGTTTGATGGTTTCACATACGACTTTAAAAATTGAAGCAGGAAATTAGTTTACATATCTTCAAAAGACCAAAGCCATTGTCAACTTTAAGGTCATTTTCAAAGTGGACATCCAATAGAAAAAGCTTCATTAAAATAAGTATTTCAGAATCTGCTTAGAACTGGTTTAGTATACTCCAGGATAAATACATTATCGATTTACTGAAATTCAGAATAGAGACTTGTCCTATCTCCAAGCCAGTACAGAGTTACACATCAGACCTCACACAGAGCAAATGTTACCACCCTATTTTGCTTGAGCATTCTAAAAGTTAAGTAACATTGTACTTGATATTCAGATAATTGATTGACTCTCATTCCTTAATCTTCCGATTAGCTATTATGTGACCAAGATTCATTCCAGAAATGACATGAGGGGGTGAATTCCTGTGGTTAATTCCTGGATAGCAGCTGCTCAGGGGGATTAGGATCCTTTTGTCTTAACTTTGAGGACTGAAATGTTGGCAAGCCTGTATCACCAGGCAACGTCAATTACGTTTTCCACAAGAAAAAGTAAATTAGCTTTGCTATCCTGTAATTTATTTCCCTCCCTGCCCTGTCCACAATGTGTTCTGGAGTCTTCCAGTAGAAGTACAGTTTTCTATCTGCATCTCTGTGGAGTTAATTCAATAAACACACTGATTATTTACCTAGTAATACTTTGTGTTTACTTGTACTTCTAAACACACCATCACACTGTTACCACAAGAAAGCCTGAGATGAACTCCCTGATGAAAACTTCTGAGACTTCTGCAAACCAGGTGATCCTACTGCATGTAGGCAAGTACTTTGAAGGCTCTGTACTCACAGTCCTTTGGTGGAAACACCAAAATGGGTCACTTCATCCTTACTTCAAGAGACAAATGACATGGTGTTCTTAAAAAGTAGCCTTTATGGATAGTGTCTTTGCTCACCCCTGTTGGCTTCAGACTTTGTCCTGTTTGGCAAACAATGACCTGATTGAATTCTACAGGCCCCTTCCCATCACAATCACAGCATCCCTTAGGAAAGTCCAGCTAATGCAGAACATTGCTTCAGCAGCGTGGATTGCTGCAAGCATGTCAAGTCTCTTGTCTACTACCTGGACTGCAATCCTAGGCAGAATTCAGTCAAGTTCGAAGTTTTAGTTGTTATGTATTTTGGTTATAGTTTATAGTAGTTATCATTATATTTTTAGTGCTTGTCTTCAAGATTTACCATATCTAGAAAACATCTGAAACTCAAGAAAGAAGATTAAGGTTAACAATTCTGCTGCTATCGCCCAAATGAGCAATCTAGCAAAAAGAGTATCAACTTTCTCAGGGGAGAAGAGCCTGTGGTTGTGGAAAAAATTCCCCAAAGAATTCAGGACTAATGCAAACCTTTTGCCATACATGCAACAAGCAATTAATTGATTACTGTTTTAAAGCTTAAAAAAAAAATAAATTAAGACAAACCCTTTACTAAATATGTGACACAATTATATTCTCAAAAAAGGTTTGAAGAGAGATAATAAACTATATGTGGCAGATGTTAATCACATTACTGACCTGCAGGCGATTTGACGCTGAGGATATTTTGACAGCAGATAGTCTAAAGAACAGAACATTTAATGCATTTAGTGTTCCTGGCAAACCTGCAGGAATTCTTTTTGAAGCCAATGGCAGCACATCCAAAATAAGGGTAGAAGCCAAATGGTGTTCTTCTAATCAGTGGTCTAAACTTTAGCGCGCATTTCAGATGGTCTTTTGACAATATATGTGTGGTAAGACTAAATTTTCTTGGATAGAGTTTGCCATATATTGCGTAATATCTTGAATACATATCTGTTTTAAACAATGGAAAGTGCATTTCTCTCAAGCGTTTGTGGTCTATGTAATTATGACCTGTAAATAAAAAGCTGAGTTCAGACCTGTGTTATCAAAGTACAGCATCCCAGAAGAGTGCTGACCTATGAGACAGCAGACTCAAGCATATCAGGAGTGTTCCTGCACTGAATAACTTATTTTATCAAAAGTAACTTAGATAATTCCCTTTAATGTTACATGGCAAGGGAATGACATTGGAAAGGCCTTCTGCAAATCAGCTCAGAGATACCAACTACAGAAAAACTAGCAATATTTTCAAATGTGTGGTTTGCAAATATTTACAAATTTTACACAAGACAAACATTTACCACATCAATATTTCTTAACATAAGTGTCTTACAGTCTTTGTTTATAACTGCGTTATAGAAATAGCAGAAAGAACCTGAGCTTTGTTTTAGCACTGGATCAGATTGTCCCTCTCAGTGGAGAGAACACATTTCCCACTGCCCACCATTGGGATGAATGATCAACAAAACAATCGATGTGGTTAACAATAGATTAACGAAGTGCACTGCATTCAAAAGCTAATAAAGACAACTACACTGTTTTCCATTATTTTTCACGATTTGATGACATTGCACTCCTTAGCCCCCTGTGTTTACTTAAACACATCATGAGTTGTGGTTTCGTGCCTCTTTAAGTGCTATGCATACATAATATATGCTTTTTTTTCAGGACAAAGTTACAGTTTCCATATTGACACAAAGAAGATGTTACAAATTCTGCTTTTTCACTTATAATAGAAAGACATGTCTGAAAACATACAGGGTTTCCCACCACTATTTCCAAATAGTGTGCTTTAGAGAGAGCAAAGAGCAGAGCAGCACTTAAAGCATGAAAAATCCATGGCACCTGCTGAATTCCACAGCAGTTGTTTCAGCAGCCAGGCTGTGGTGTCGTTCAAGATACACCTATTTTACAAATACCTAGACATGGTTTTCCTGATGTGTTATGATGTTAGTAGTTTAATTTCTAGTCTCTAAACTTCAGCAGGCCACCTTACAGGTTAATATTTTAGGTACTTCTCGTAAGGGAAGTGGGTAGAAGGCCTGCTGCTGTAACTCCCTCTTATCCAAATGATTCCTCTAGTTCAGAGATTGCCTATGTGAGGGCAGGCATGGGTCCTTAAAATAACTGGAGTACTGTTATTCTTATCTGAGAAGCAAGGTCAGATGAGAAATCTTACAGAAGATTCTTACAGAATCAGAGAAATTAACATCTCACTGTACCAATGGCATATTGCACATTTCATAGTAATAACTTTTGCACCTCCAGAAGGGTGACATGAAACTCGATGCATTGATAATAACTGTATTGGTTCCACTATCATTATTTATGGCATTAGGCCATGCAATCTTTCTTCGTGTAAGATGGGGACAGAGGTCACACGTTTACTTGTCTCTGGTTTGTGGCTTGCAGGTCCTTTCTGTTACCAACAACACAGAATGTGCGAAGCTACTGGAGGAAATCAAGTGTGCACACTGCTCACCTCATGCTCAGAACCTATTCCACTCACCTGAGAAAGGGGAAACTCCTGAAAAAGAACTAACGCTTCCCTACCTGTGCAAAGACTATTGTAAAGAATTCTATTATACCTGCAGAGGTCACATACCAGGTAAAACTTACAACAAAATACGGGGCGAAAGGGTGTCCTGACACGTTGATATTGCTTGAGCGGTTATAGGTCCAGCTTTTAACCAGGAAAAATCCCCGTTGATATCCAGGCGAATTTGCCCAAGCAGAGGCAGAATGTCTTCACAGCAGATCTTGTGTAGGGAGGTAAATACTTTGAGTGCCTTCTTGCCACCTTCCTGTTAAACTCTCCACGAAACACACATGGTTTGATTGTTGTCAAAGGCACCTGAAACTATTACCTTTGCTGAAATATTAGTGTGTTAATTCTAATCAGGCAACCAAGCAGCTGGCCATCCAAAAGGCTATTCTAAATGATAGATTGCTTTAAAATGCAAGAAATAAAAGGTCCTGGCTGTTTGCTGTAGCCTCTAAAAGCTGATGAGTAAAGTGTTTTTTCTGGTTTTGTTACCCTAGAAACTGATGTTTTTCCACAGGGTTTAAAGCCCATGGAAATCAAAGGGCCCTATTTGATAGACTCCTGTGATCTTTGAATCACTTCCAGCGTACTGTTAACAACCAAATTCTTAACTTACCTAGCACTTCCTCACTGTAGTCAGTAGAGTTAGCTGGACATAACCAAAAGCAGAGTTTGCCCTGTGTTGTCTGAGGCAGTCACCAAATGTGTGCTATCACTTGTAACTATATCAACAAAATAACCGCAGAAGATGGCTCTTTTAGAAACACTGTCTTAAGACACTATTATGTTAAATAACATCTTTGGTATTCCCAATAGTAAATTATTTATATGTTTAAGACTGTCATTTTTAAACTATGCTGTTTTCCCTGTCCAAACACTACTTATAAACAATGCCACACAGGAGAAAATAATTAAATTGGTTAAGATTTCTTTCCTTTTTTTTTTTTTTTTTTTTTTTAACGAAAAAAAAAAANCACAGACTGGAAAAAAGGACTTGATAATGAGATGAAAAATGAATTTGTGAATAGTCACTTTTACCATATGAACACAGCTTTGTAATATAATATAAACATGTTTGAGTAAAGGGGATAGTTTAAGTGGATGGGATTTGGAGGACGTTTTTTTAATTGCATGTGTACAGTGTGTACTTGTTTTCTCTGAAATCCCAAGAGTGCAGGGATTTTTTTGCAGTGTTCTTTTATTGACTTGAGAAAACATTTTGAATTGACTTACTTTTTCCCTTTACTGTGGTTTAACATGTATCTCAACCCATTCAAATATGAAAATATTATTATTGTCTTTATAAACTAAGAGATGTTTCTAAGGCTTTCTTAAACCAGCTGTTTCTTGCTCTTTATCACATTCCCCAAAGCAAAGCAGAATAGATCATAGTTGCCAAGACTGCCTGCTGAACAGCGATAACAGATTAGATATTCTAAATGTTTGGCCCATATAAGAAGTCAGCACAAAGACATTTTTGACACGAGTTTGTAGCTAGCACAAATGATTTTCATATTCTGCAGAGCGAGACCCTCGGAGTTGTTTTGTGAAATTCTGTGTTTATGAGGAAACAATTTGTTTAATTGAAAAAAGTGAAAGAGGGAAAACGGGGAAAGAAGGAGGAGGTGGAGGGAGAAAGAATGAGAAAAGTCTGAGCAGCACAGGAGCTACAGCCACAGGAACCTCGCTCCTCAGATCAACATATGTGGTGACGAATGACAAATTTATTTTTCTACAAAGTTTGTGTATATGTAAAACTGCTGAAGTGCATCAAGATGTCAAGTGCTTTTTGTGACCACCCAGGTTGCCTTGAAAGATAACCAGATGAAAGCATAACTTTAGCACTGGGCAGAGCACTGTGCTTTGCAGGAAAAGAGCTTACATACTTTAGCATCAGTTAAAATAGGATTTTTCCTACATCAGTCAGATGCTAATAATTGTTTTAAATACTTGTCCTGAAAGTAGGTTGTACTAACAAAAACTTGTTGCATGCTTACATCTACCAGCAGGATTAATTTGGTGAGTTCACTGGTACTCATGGTCGTTGATACCTATTCTAGGATTTCCCAAAGGTATTAATTAATGATTCAGGTCCCTCTTTTTGAGAAGGCGGCCTATAGGATTTTAATATAGTTTCAGAGTTCTGTACATTCTGAAATATAAGTAATTAAAATAACGTATCTGGGGGTTCTGTTTTCCTTGTGACACTTGTATATCCGTAATAATATTTATTGCGAAAGAATGAAAAAAATAGAAAATGTGGAAGCTATGTTTTCAGCTTAGCCTGGAGGACTTAACAAAGAGTTGAAAATTAACAGGCCCCCAAACCCAAGGTCTCTGGCAATGATTCACTGTGCATTTGTTAAAATGTCGAATAATTACTCTTCCTCCATTAGGGAGTGCTAATTGTTTCTGAACACCAATACAACGGAGTTTAAGGAAATTGCTGACTACAAAAATAATTTCATCCCTTAAATCCTGCACAAATGAGTAATACTATTAACATTTTAAGATAGCAAGCATTTTTTCTGGGATTCAAATTTTAGCAGTACTTATTAACCAAGAAGGCTGAGAAATTATGCATCAGTTTTTTGCATGAGTTAGCTTCAAAAATTCATTTATTGTTCTGTCTCCTGCAAAAATGAAAACTCTAGCAGATCCTTGGTTAACTGTTTTGAAGACAGCAGTCTGCCCACCAGTTACAACTGTATCAGAACTTCCATTGACTTCTTCATGAATATTGAGAGAAAAAGTGGACCCTATTCCTTATTCAAGCAGAATAAGATCAGTAGCTGTTAGGATTGTATGGATATGCAGGAGGGTGTGCTGTGCCACAAAGAGTATGAGATTAGAGCTTCCCTGCTTCATTCCAGATAACTGTTCTGATTATTTCTCATCTAACCTTTACTGCAAGCCTCAGTTTAAGTGATTATTGATAAGGACACTCGAGTTAAGTGATTTAATGTAGTGTCTTCAGTCAATATGAATTTTAAGTTTTCCAAGGTCATAAGGGAAGACAGTCAGTATTTATTACTAATACAGCTGGTAAAGAAAGGCACAGCTGATTCTGCCTTTAGACATAAGCAGAAACTTGATCCATGCCATTGGAAGCGGCACATTGTAAAGAACAAACCGGTGCCACAGCCATAGTGCCATCCAAGGACATGGGAGAGATTTTGAGCTATCTGGCCTCCATTATTTTCATTTGAGGAAATGGGTTCCAGATGATTGTGGGTGAATTCAGATCCAGGCCCAGATCTGAATCCAGGCATTACCAGAACAGATGCTTGATAGGACTTTTCAAGCACCAGACAGGGTGTTCCAAAATGTTGGAATTCTAGCCCAAAACGTTGGAATTCTTAAGAAATTCTACAACTCACAAAGCACTTCCAGAAGTTCTAACATGGCTGATAAATAGTCACAACCAACACAGTCAACCTGCAGAAAAATAGTAGTGGCTGGTAAATTTGCTACTGGTAACAAGATTGTGAAGGGCATTAACCCAGGCCATGCCTGTGTGCAGGAACCTGCAGTGTCTGAGCAGGAAAAAAGAGTCAGCGGTCACTTGAGAACCAGTTGGAAATGATGTGAGCTACCAGTGCACCTACCACATTTTGAAACAATCAGTCTGAAATCACATCTTTGATTTGGTTTTCACTGGCAGCTGACAAGAGAGGAGAATGTGGGGTTTTTGTGAACAAATTCACATCCAGCTGTCAAAGGTGCAAATCAGGAAAAACCCCAAAGCAGGAAAATGCTTTTTTTACACAATTCTGAACTGTATGCTCAAGGTCACAGCAGAAACAAAGCAGGTGAGCCTGACTTCCAGATGCCCTCAAAGGCAGTGTAGGTTTACTCAGATGAGTGGATGATACTCAGTCCTGTGTGCAGTGCAAACAGGGGAGGAGTGAATAGGAACTTGGCTTGCTGCAAAGACCGAGACACGTGCTAGCACTGGAGTTATGTGTCAAAGAGAAGAGGCAAGGGAATGGGTAACGGGGGAATCCAGCAAAGTGGAATTTGGTGAAGATAGGATAGGAAGGGAGATACAGTGTGAGGAACAACTAACTGCAAATACAAGTGGAGAGAGGAGGTGGGGATCAGCTGGGAGCAGTTTTCCTTTGAAAAGGCTTTTAATCTTGCAATTTATTCCCACAGTGTTTTATAAAGGCGAACACAGAAAGCCTTCACTGTAGCTGCCTTAACTGAAAAGCCTGTCGTTGGATTCTTGTTTGCAAGACAGAAAGTTTAGCATAGAAATGCAAGCCTGTGCAAAATCTGACACTTAAACATGATGTTTAATCTTCCTTTGTGATTTCAATTTTCTTTGTTAACACAGGCACTGCTCTGTCAACACGTACACAACTGGTAGGAAATTTGTAATAATATGTATGAGTCTTTTAAAATAAATTAGTAAGTACAGAAATTCACACAGGACGAAGGGTTGCAGTCCCTATTACTTTTTTTTTTCTTTTCTCCGAACAATTCTAGTGCTTAGGGGCACTTGTCAGGGACCATTCTTCTGGACACTGTACAAACTCTGAACAAAATGGCAAACTGTACACTAAAGAGCTTACAATCTAAGCATGAGAAAGAAGATAATAAATGGCTACAACCAGATAGGAGAGTAGAAGCAAATGTTTCTCTAAATGTCCTCAGTGAAGCTGTTAGTACGTTAAATAGAGCATATATAACACATGGCGATTGTTTTTTTCTAAATTACTATGGTTTTTATGGAACAAAATAGCAAAATTCCACCCTTAATGCGCAGGTGAAACTGTATTTACAGAGGTTACATTCCTTCCAGTAATGCAACATTTTTCATCGTTTAATATCAACTCCACTTTTTTACAAGCATTTCTAATGAAAATGGTCCATAAGCCTTATCCTTTCTTGGAACCTGCTGATGGCTTTGCTAAACAGGAAAAGGCAACACAGTGCACCATACACTTTAGTGCATGATAAAATATTTCATGAGGGAAAGGGGTTAGTCTTACATAGAAGAAAAGGCATTGCACTGGTCCAGTGAGTTTGGATCTGATTGTTATTTGAAATGGACATATACCGAGTGAACAGCATGGTCACAACATGATCTGGGTTTTCCTGACTAAAGATAATGCTCAAGCTAAGAGAAGTTTATCTTTAGTAAATAGTAAATGGTATACTTGGAAAATACTAGAAATTCTTAGTAATCGTACACCTCTAATTTGCTATTGCATTTTTTGAATGACCCACTGTGCCTAGAGAAATGAATTATTAAAGACAAACCCCTGTATTCTTAAGTCAAATAATTCAGCAGCAAGATTTTAGATTACCTTTGATTTTGGCATTGTATCTACAAGCCTTGGAATACTACTCTGTGATTATATCAGAGTTCCTCTTCAGTTGTTCCACTTGAAATTACATTTCTCATTTTCTCCAAATAACTACTACAAATTAAAAGCAGCTTCTCAGAGATGAAATTTACTGAAGCTCCAGATCACGGTAATTAAACTTTTACACCACAACACACTACCATGTATTTCCAGATATTATTTTACAGAAATCAAAGGCAGGCTTTGTTGTGTCATTTTTCCAATATTTTTAAAGGAAGATGTATATGAAAAGAAGTATAGTTGGGTGGGAAAGGCTTTTCACTCCACAAAAATTCTGAGATCTAAAAAATTTTCCTCTTCCACATAAGGAAGAAATTGAACTCTTTCGAAATTTTCCATGAAGAAAGCCACAGAGAGACCACCCCAGGATAGCTAATAAAGTCGTTGTTAGGACATTTACTTGGGAAATGGGAGACTTAGGGTCAAACTCTTGCCTGACAGATGAGGGGCATTGACCTGAATATTCCTCTTCCTAATGAAACACCCTAATTACAAGACTTTGGAGTATAGTGATACAAGGTTTGCTGTCTGGTTCCATCTTTTTCATTTAGACCAGAAGTTTGAGCTTGGACCAGAATCATCATGCTAAGAAAAATTTTGTCAAAACTGATAATGTTTCTGAAAAGGCTTTGCTTGTAAGAAATTGGCATTTTCCAATGAAACACAGCTGTCCCTGATCAGTTCTTATTGTACATTGTAAGCCAGAGGTTTTATGGCCAAGATCTATGGATTACTGCATTATTCACAAGTGGTAAAGCCATGCATAAATTAGGCCTCTAATTCCAATTAAGTGCTAATTCCGTGTATCCTATGAGTTATGTCCTGGACCATAGTACATCCTAAGACAGTTGCCAGTAATGCAAAAAGGAATGAAGGTAACTTAAGACGTATTATCTTAACAATGTTCTGGTAAAATAGTACATGTATGGCTAGCCAGAATCTGTCTTCTTATATTAAATACTCCTGATTAAAACCTGGATAGAAATGACTAGAAATAGGTTTGTGAACAGAAATAGAAATTTCTTTAATGTCCTTAAGCATAATGCAAGAAAGTAATAGCAATAGTGGCAGGGTTTTTCCTCAAAGGCTCTCATTTTATCAACTTTTGGTTTCTCTGGGTCTTTGAACTTTCTCATTTTAACCTAAAACGTAAGGACCACCTTTCATCCAAAGCAGCATGAGATATATCCCCCTTTTTCAGGGGATGGGGCTGAGGAAGTAGACTTCACCATGGGACACTGCTCAGCTACTTTAATGCTGGGAGTCAACCAGAGGCCAACTGGATGTCAACACGGTGCAGTTTTCAGCAGTACTTCCCACTTTACACCTTTCCAACCAATGTCCTTTGCTAGCAGCATTCCACAAAATCTTTACTGCATGTCTTTTTACCAAAGTCTTTACTGAGATTTTGACTAGAACTAATCTCTTGAAGCAAAAAAGTTAAACAGAAGCTGCTCAAGCTATTTTACAGCAGATACTACACTTGATTGATAGGGTTAAAATTAGGGAGAAGTGTGTCAAAGCCTCAACTCTGAACTTTGTCTCTTAATTTTTTAGTGAGGGAACTGTTGTGTCATTTTGAAAGCAGCTGTGGCACACTGAAAATGAGGTTTAATACAAATACAGATGAATAAGCTGTAAAAGGCAATACTCAGTTTGTGTTTATACATTTGTGTTTACTCAGAGCAGGTTTTTTTTTCTGCAGATAGCCCTTTGTTGAAAATTATCTCTTTTTCCACTATAATCTATTTAAAGATGAGTTTGATGACACCAAACTGCAGACATGACAACACACTAAATATTTGTATGCTCTTTTGCATTTTTAAGGTTTCCTCCAAACTACAGCTGATGAGTTTTGCTATTACTATGCAAGAAAAGATGGTGGTGTGTGCTTTCCAGATTTTCCAAGAAAACAAGTGCGAGGGCCAGCTTCTAACTCCCTGGACCACATGGAAGAATATGACAAAGAGGAAGAAATCAGCAGGTTCATAAAGATAAATGCTGTTTAATCTGAAAAAAAACCCCAACCCTAGGAAAGCCTGTGGTTTTCACAGTGAAACAGCTCAGTGTGAGCAGCTGTGTTTTCCAGATGTGACTTTCTTTTGCTGCTGCTAGTGTACGTCAAAAGAGAAAGTTACATGAGCTTCAGCAGTTCAGTACCATTTGATATTTGCCTTGCTGAAAAGGTGTTAGAATCCTGCTCTGATCCACCCTGTGGATCTTGGTTATGGTCCAGCCCGTGGATCATACGTAGTTCTGGGAAGTCATTTGTACCTGAATTTAATATTGCTAAACAACTAGAATACATTTATTAGTAAAATATTTATGTTGTGATCTTCAATTTATTTCATTCGTGGGGTTTTTTTTTTGAGAAAATAATTAAATCAGATCATTCCATTGTAAATCATTATTTTAAAATGGATTTTAGAAGCCAAATTTTATCAAAGTGATTAAATTTACTGTGTTTATTTTATCGTAGAAATTCTGTATTTCTAAATTATTCTCTTCTTTCACCAAATTTTCTCCCTCCCTTTGCTCTGCATTTTGGATCTAAGTTTATTTAATGTTCTCTTTTTTGTATGCAGACCAAATTTTGCTCAAGTGAAGCTCAAACTGATCTTCAGTATCATGTGTTTGCATATATTCAAGGAAATTATTTATATACATTAATATATAAAAATTTTTTAAATATAAACCTGTTTTTAATATCATCGCAGAGCGATAATTTTGTCTTTTAGGAACATTGTTGTGTCACAGTTACAAGAAAGAAGAAAAGTCTCACTATTTCTTGAAATTTCTTTAGAAAACACAAGCACAACTGCTTCTGTATTCAGGAGGTGGTGAGTGGACTAAGGCAGCCTGTTGGAGCAGTACATTGCGGGGATGGATCCCATCGCCTCTTTATTCTTGAGAAAGAAGGATATGTGAAGATTTTCACTCCTGAAGGAGACATACTCAAGGAACCTTTTTTGGATATACACAAGCTTGTCCAAAGTGGAATAAAGGTTGGATTTTATACTTATCTCTACCTTTTTATATTTTAGCATGTATATGGGGGAAGTGGGAAGGATTTTTATTAGATGTTATTTTAATTTAAATAACAAAAAAGAGTAATGACAAGAGACACCACAGCTCTTTCTGGCAAAGTGAAAACATGCAGTGGGAAGGGAAAACATAGCATCTTGTAACTCTTATCAAACTTTTTCCTTCCTCTTAATTTTTTCCTCACTTTAAATTCAAATGAAACTATTCGACACCAGCATTCCACAGCATTATCTTTGTATTTTCATCCTTTGGGCTCATTTCCATCCCACTGAATTCAGATGAGTTTTGCGGTGGTGGCAGTGGGAGCAAGTTTGGCCTAGGGTCCCCCCTGCCCTCCGGGTGCTCGGTGATGCCCAGGGAGCTGAACAAGGAGAGGGGCCTGGCAATGCTCAGGGATGCCCTGGAGAGGAGCAGGAGTGCTCATTCCCTTTTGGCTTGACCCCAAATGTAGCACAAGCTCCCCTGGGTGGGAGGCTGCTTTAAAACTGCAGGTATTGGAGGGGCACGTAAAAGTGACGGATCCTCTAAATTCAGACACGAGGGAGGGCTGGTGCAACAGCTTCCATCCTGTTTACTGGCAACACTTTCATGGTCAGGGGAGTGAGTGCTGAATGGGCACTGATGGCAATATGTTGGAAGGTGGAGGTGAGAAATTACATCTAGTTATGGGGTAAGTACCAAGGGAAAACTCCTAAGTCTGTTGGGGCATATTTTACTTTGGGAATGTTGTCCAGCGTTGCTCCATGTTGATTTTTTGTCACAGTTCAGGGTGGTAATGTAAGTAAAATCCAGATAGATAAAGAAGTTTTAAATTGTAATCAGGTTATGCCTAGAACAGTCAGGACTATGAAACAAAAAGCCTTCATGGATGAAAGTTATATAGACAACACTTGACAGAGTGATCTTAAATAATAATTGGGACAAACTAGATTAATTTGAAATGCATAGCACATGTTAACTGGTAATTTTGTTTTAGCGATAAGGGCAACAGGCCAATTAAGATAGACTTTTCTGAGTGGAAATCTTAGAGGTTTTTAGTGTGTGTTGAAAAAGAGAGCAATGAAACATATTGCACCTTTTTCAGGAAAAGAAACAGTTTCTGTAATTCTGTGTTTTGCTGAATGCTTCCATTTCTGCCCCTGTAAGTAACCATTATGTTCAAGATATCCAAACAGAAGGGACTATCAGTGGTGTTTTTGAACAACCATCTAAGGCTGTTTCATATTTCTTAACCGAAAGTTCTGATCACTTGTACTTGTGAAAAACTGACAGTGGAATTTCCACACAACTGTTACTGGTCCCAAAGAAACCTTTCTCAAGGAAACTTTTACAGCTGCAACTTAGACACAAGGCTAAATGGAAAACTGATTTTCCATGCTTCTGAACAGGCACTAACCTGTTTGATATGACTCTCAACAGGTACTGTCAGGATCAAATTCAACTTTTAGTTCTGTTTTAAATCAATGACCTGATCTTTTTAATCTTTACTGTTCTAACCATCATATAATGCTCTACATTGGATCTGTTTTGACTATAACATTTTGTGTAAATAATTTGATGTTTCTAAGCTAGAAAGTCTAATTCAATTCCCTGAGATAACAGTCCAGTGACTGAGGATAATTGTATTGCAATGTTTAATGCAGGCTGGCAAGAACAGAGGCTTTATGTACTTTGCAGGTAAGGAGAAAGGAAATGTGCCTGGGAGCAAGACTCCAGCTCTTAAACAGAAAGAGTAAAGAATTTGTGGAATGAGTACATTACATAAAATAATAAATAAATCCAAAAACCCAAACCCCATATAACCAAAATGGTAGTTTTAAAACAAGGGTTCTTAAACATCTTTACGTGTATCCTCTGTGGTCTGATTCCCGTGATCACTGTCCATGGTCCCTTACCTACCAGGATGGGAGATCACTGTGGCAATGGTAGCATTGTCACTACTTGATAGAGTATTTGCTTTTACTTAGCTGTTACACACTTCAATACTAGAAGTCAGTAATGGAGAATAATCTGTGGATAGATGATTTTCCAGCAGGCAGTGCAGAACAGTCAGCAATTAAAAAAAACCTCAACAAACGTCTGTCTAAAACATTGCATCCACTCTCACAGTGCAAACATCATGGAATGTGTCCTCTGTGCTCACTCAGGAAACATGTATAGTGCCAGAATTTGGATGTACACACTTTGAAGGAAGCAAAAAACGCTCACCTCTTTTCCAGCCTTGGACCAATGATGGCAAGAAAAGGCAAACAATATTTTTTTCCCCTAAAAAGAAGTGTAAAAATTTTCTCTCTTATACTCAAGTGTCTGAAAATAGCAGTTTCTGCTATTTTCTTTCAGTACCTGAACTACAAACAAATGTTTAACTCTAGTGACAGTAAAAACAGCAAAAATACTTTTTCAAACTTTTAGAGATATATGTTGTACCCAGTAAATAATTAGAATAGTGATAATGACAATGCTAATGCTAATAATAGTAATGCAGCTGTGGTTGAAGCAAAGGTAATTTAAATTGATGCCTCGAAAGAATTTTGGACAGATATCCCAATAAGATAGTTTTAATGCCGATAGATGGAGTAAAACAGCAGTGGTTGATTTTGTCTTCTTTTTCTAATGTCAAGAGGAAATTTAGCAGTGATAAAATAATTACATTGTCACAAAGTAGCAAATCTGTTCCAAAGAATCAACTTAAAACTATCTTGAGGCTGATATAACCAAGAAACTGAAGTGATGTATTTCCTTCATTAAAATAATCCCGGAGGTTAGTTCTGATCTCACCAACATATTTCACTCATCACAGCACTGGCAGTCAGATAAGGGGGAAAACAATATACAAAAACAGAGGAAGAGAGGTGGCTGCATTGTATTACAATAAGTCATGTTTCCCTCCTAAAAAAATGCCTTTTTGTTTCCCTAATGGATCTACTGGTCCCTGTGTTGATGAAATTCATTTGGAACCCCTAACACTGCTATGAGCAAGTCTGTAGGGCTTCTTCACAGGCCCTGCTGCCCTAAGCACATTAGTAGGATTGTCCAGACTTGCTTCTTGTCCATCCCTGCTGGGAAGGTCTATGGATATAAACAGAAAGTAAGTAAGAGGAGTGGTACAACTCTTTGCCTAAGTTTTATTGGTCCATTGGCTTTTAATGTTCATTGAAGTCATTGAGGTTCTCTGCTTGAAAACTGTTGCTGCAGTAAAATTACTGACAGTTACATGATTTAATTTTAAGGAGTTCAAATGAAAAAGAAGCAGCAATAATTTTATCTGCTGCCAGTATCTCAGAAGGAATTAGCATGAGTGTGGAGAAGTATTTCATAACAGAGATAGATTCCATGAATGGAGGATGGTGACTTGTGCTTCTAGGTGGCCCTATTCAAGAGAAAATTAGACGCAGGATTCCTGAAGATTTTTTTTAAAAAAAAAAAGCTTAAGAACCAATTTTTCTTTGCACATCTCCCAATTTCTAAAACTCTTTGACAGCACAGTTAGCAGGGATGCCTTTTTGATCTTCTATTTTTTAACTTAGTTGTTGCAAGCCGTGAATGGATATTAATCACATGAATCAAGGATTTGCTAGTTCAGCATCTGTGGCCTTCTCCAATGCATTTTATGTCACCTAAGTGTTGTAGTATGTGTGCATGGATTGGGCACTTGGCCAACCCCCTCCCGTCACCTCCTTCCCTATGTTAGAAATGTGGGGACAAGGAGAAGCCGTGTACCTCGGTCTTGCCCCAAAGCTGAGCAAGGACATGAGTGAGACATGGACCCATAATTCAAATTTAGGCCATGCACCTGGGCTCTTTTAGTGATATTTAGGGATATTTAGGGATATCTAGCCCAGTGTAATGGAGAAAATACTGATTCCATCTCCTAATATAGTAACATTCCCATTAATATTGCAAACTATCCGGAGAACACTCAGTAGAATGAATCTTTTACCAAAAAAAAAACCCCAAAACCACCCAAACTAAAAGTCTGCTTCCCTGTTTTGGTGATTTACTGCTCCATTATTTTGTGGTAAAGAGAGTTGTTAGTTGCAGAGCAACACTTTACAGTTCTTCCTTCAAAGTTATGTAGCAAAGACAATTTTTAATGAAAATATTAGAACACTTTTTTCTCTCAGACTGATTTTCACTACTGTTATTTTCTTTCTGTTTTAAACCACTGCCAAGTAGAAAAGAGGCAGAAAGTTGAAATGAGAAGCTATTGAACTAATAATGGTAACACTTTGATTTAAGTAGCATTTAAGGAGACCTTAATCAATTTAGACCTGATGTATCTGAATCTATTGTCAAAATTTAGGCAAAATAATTAAAGGGTCCAAAAGTATCATGCAAATCTGATTTTATCCTATAATGCACTCAGCAGGGGGAAAAAACATTCTAAATACTTGGATTTAATGATTTCTTGAGATGCAACAATGCTGAATATGCTGTTATTACAAGATCAGTCCAGTCACCTTGCACCCAAGATTGTACCTAACTTACAGAAAAATGGTCAATGCTGTAGCAGTTCTCCAACTTTTCATACTCCTGTAACTGTATTTTATCTTATTAACTGCATTATTTTCTAAGAGTCGGAAACCTTTAGGTTAGTAGCAGTCACCATAAAATGTAGCACAACCTATTACATCAATTTTCACTTACTTTCTTCTCTCCTGAGCCCAAAAACCTGTATTGGTCTAAAATATATTGGTCTAAAATATATTGTTCAGAAGGGAAGGCATCAAGGTACGGTTTGGCAATAACAAAAAAATTAGGAGCTTACCACTTCTCTTGGGAATTAAATGCTATAATCACCTTTCAGAATACTTTCTGAACAGCTAAGTAGCACTAGGGCTGCAACTGTTAGTCCTTAAATCATTTTTGTGGTCCTTCCCTGTAATCATTCAACTTCCCCAAATCCCTTTAAAACGAAGGACCTCAGAACTGTACAGAGTAGCCAAGTTTACATCTTACTGCTGCCAGTGGTAAAATCAAGTCCCTGTAGTTAAAAGGTCATTTTCTACTTATAAATCCACCGAGTGAACGAGCTCTTTAGGTACGGAATTGCAGCAGGGCTTCATGTTCAGTTGCTTTTTATCTCCGATCCCTAAGTTATTTTCAGTTTATTGCTTTTGTTTTGTTTTGCTTTCTTTTCTTTTCTTTTCTTTTTGATTGTGACTAAGCTCTGGTGCAGCTCTGGTGTGTATCTGCTGGCTACAGGGTCATAAATTGTGCAGCCAGCAAGAACGGCTGCACTCTGCTGCACTTTGCCTCACACAGTGCTGAGACCAAAAACCCCTGCAAAATGGGTGTCCTTAATTTTGCCATTATGCAATTACCACTTGTGTAGAGATTCAGTTATTTATTTTTTTTTTTTTTAGCTAGTAATAAAATATTTCTCATGTATCTCATGGGAATACCATGATAAAGGGCAAAGTCTCTAAGGAAGGAAAGGGCAGGGCAGGGGAGGGAAGGGGAAAGGGACAGAAAATCTCAGTTAAATGGTATCAGAGATCACTGTTGAGAACATATGAATTAAACTTGACCTCTGTCACCTTCTTCTCTGCTTTAAGACTATGGTTTTCCTTGTCAGAAACACTTAAACAGAAACTTCCCCTAAATATTAAGCCATAGTCGCCTTTTTAGTTCATCCTTTCAAATTAATATCAGGAAAACTTCTTTATGTGAGTTTTTAATTCCCAAAGTTTTTAAAATGCTATATTCCTATATAATTCCTTATAAATATTTTAACAGCCAGTTCTCTTTGCAGGGAAAAAAAGTCCATTGAAATATCTGACAATTATTTTAAGTGCATGAATTTCCAAGTAATAGCCTTTAGATGAGTCAAAAGTTAGATGCATCTCTTATTGTGCTTTGGTAGTTTTTATATCAGAGCACAGGTGCTTTCAGTCCTGCAGAATCTTATTAAAGAGTGATCCAGTGATTCAGGTAGGAATTTTCTGTGATGCCATGAAGACTGCTGTGGAACACAGTAATTCATATGTTCAGTATAAGACTATGGGAGTCGACTTTCAGGTATTAAATATGTTAACTGTGCTGCTATGAGCCAGTTATTCCAGAATTTCTCAGGATCAAATGAGCATCTGGTCACCACAGGCATCTTTTTCCTGGAATGCATTAGTAGTGAAACACCTTCTGTGCCTTCATGTTTGTGTCAAGATATTGGAATAGACTGCCCAGGGAAGTGGTGGAATCAGCACCCCTGGAAGTGTTCAAAAGGCCGATGGATGTGGCACTTGGGGATGTGGTTTAGTGGTGAACGTGGTGGTGCTGGGTTAATGGTTGCACTTAATGATCATAGAGGTCTTTGCCAAAGTTAATGATTCCATGATTCTGTAACATTTAATCACACAAATATGTATTACTCAGGTCATTCAATATATAATCAAATTAAAAAAAAATTTTAAATTGCCACTACCTTCAGCACTGGAAAAGCCTGTTCCAAGAAGCTTATAATAGGTTGTGCTGTCTTTGCAGTGAGGAGTGGCTACAGAAATCTACAATAAGCCAGGGATAAAATCTACTTAAGACTTAGTGTGGGAATAGGATCAGACTGTTTGTTTTATTTGCTGAATTGCTCAATTCTGTCACTGATAAAACTTCTCACATATTCCTCCCGACTGGATGTGTACATTTGTTTTTGCATCATGTTGATGCACAGACAGATCTAAGTTAAGACCTACACTGTCTGTTGATATCCACAGGATTTATGTTGCCGACAGAATACCCACAATTCACATAATTCATGCCGCTCCTTCTATCCAAGTCCAGCAATTTCAATTTATTTTCCTCTGAACACTTACATGGATGAGGATGCAACCAGTGAACCTTTCTTGAACTTTTTGCCCTGACATCACAGCAAGCTGTGCTTTCCTCCACTACGCACTAGTTTGTACTCTCCGCAATGGTTATTTGCTGTCTGCTCCCTAGAGAGCCAAACTTATAGTGGCTATGAAATTCATGACCAATTAGTCCCAAAAGGGATTATTTTGATGCATGGAGAGAAAGGGGAGTAGTGGAAGGATGTATTTCTCTCTAGGCTGCACTGGAAGGACAATTGAGAGATACTATCTGAATTTCTTCCTTCTTCAACCCAATGGGCCTGCAATTCTTCAGAGTTATTGAGAAACAAACTCCATGAGAACTCTGGAAAGTAAATCCTCATTGTTCTACCAGACCCAGCTCTCATCTCTATATGAAGAATAGGGCTAGCCCTCTAAAATAACAACGTTGAGGTACAGAACATGTATAAGTTTGACATGTATTCTATGATGAACAGAGCAAGATTTCATTTTAATTCCATTCTACAATTAATTACACCAGTGCTGAGTCCAAACTCTATTTGCTGTCCTGCTCCCGTACTTCTAAGACTAATTGAATGGTAAATCCATGTAAGATATGTGCACAGGCCCAGGCAGGGGGGCAAGGTGAATAAACTCATTGGTTTATAACAGTGATACATTTTGGGGTATTCTTGGGTGTCCTGGGACTCCTCTTTCAGTGTATGAAAAGGGAGACTCTAGGATGTCTTTGATGAGAAACTGAAATGCTACATTGCCTGTGTTGTTGCAAAAATGACAAGGCAACCAATACAGACCTTGGATTTCCCCTGGAGACTGCAGAGGGAAGTGATGAAGACTATTTTTCAGCACAGGACTTGCAAGTGAAGTGATGTCAGGTCACAGGACATGGGAGTTTCTCACTCATCCAAGAGGTCAGAACAGCAGCAGTCAGACCTGTGGCACAACAGACATCATTTTTGAGGCCACACCTCACCTGTGACCTGCTCACTAGGCACCACAGTTAATTGCTTATAAATGTCTTGCCGTAATTGGAGCAGAAAACTCAGGAAGAAATGATGGTTAAGGTGTGAAAATGGCCAAATGTGAAAAAATCAGGACATTTTAAAGATAAACCATGTAGAATACCTTTGGTTGTAGTGACCTTAAACAGTAACAAAGCAGACACAGTGCACACAGCACAACAGTCTGCCTGAGAATTCTGCCTTCTTCATGAGAAGGAAGATTTTTTTTCTTTATCAGTGATAAGTTCTTTGTCATTTTTGAGAGGGCGATAATACTGTTTTGAGGACTTAATATATTTCAACTGTACTCAGAAACTGTAAAATACTGGTTTTAACCAAAGACTGTATAATGACAGTGAAATGTGCCTGGATTTCTCATTAACCATTGGCAGATTTTGGTTCTTATCCTAATAGAGGCACAACAGGCCTTTGAAAGAGGCTGGATGTTAGCACCATACAGCTCTGCTGAAAATAAAGTTTCTTACCATTCTGAAAAGCATGTGCCAAAAGCTCTGGAGACCCCTATTTTTGTGTGAGAGACTGCACTAGATAACCATACTCGAGCTAGCAGTTGTGGAACACTGCAGTGGCTCTCAGGTTGTAAGCTGACCAGATGAAGAATTGCCAGTTTATTCTAAGGAAATTTGAATCAACAAAACATAATCGTTTCTGTTGATTTTGGGTAGTGTGTCTCAGATTTGAGGAGCTGAGAGGGGAAAGAAGATAATACTTTATCATTTTACATGCACATGTGTAGATTTTAATGTTCTGTGTTTCCTTGAGAGGAATCCCATGGTGCCAATTAACCTAACTTATTCCAAAACAATTCTCTGTTTGGAAAGAATAATTTTCATTGTGGGTGTTCCATGAAATTGTATGCCTCATACCCTGTTATTACTGAGATGTGTGCAGTGCAATTGAGAATGCCAGTTTCTTTTCCATGCACCGTATAGATTATAGCTGTATCCCACACACAGTGCTAGATAATCCCTACTTTAATTTTGTTATGTGTACAAATCCTTTTTGAACATTTAGCGGTTTAAAAAATGTAAAAATCCATCATCTTCTGAAACTACATTTGTTAAAACCAAAAGCTGAATTTAGAAGTGATCAAACCCAATGAATAACATGGCAATTATCTAATTAAAAGGAAATTATTGCGTTTGCTGAAATATAACAGGCAGATCATGATAGCCAACACAAAATGGCAAAGAAGGAATAAAGTTACGCAGAAAATTCCATGGTTTTTAGCCAACACAGTTTCAACCACATGTTTTTCTTTAATGGGAGGAGGTTTAACAGTCCACTGAGGCTCCAGGATTCATCATCCCTTTAAGCTCTTGGACACCCCAAAATCTGTAATGAGGTCCTAAGAATCCTTCAGGGAAGCCATGACGTACTGGAGCTCTCAAAACCAGTCCTGTGTCCTTGGGACTTCCTCTCTGTGCTTTCCTGTCCATCAGAGCTATGATTTCCTTTTGTTACATCCCTTGTACTGTGCTACATGGAAAATCGGCGCTGTGTTTGTCTTGAAAGAGGTGAAAAATTGAGTAACACATTTACATTCATAGTTAATACAGCCCAACTGCTATTCCTATATATATTTCCCCCAGATGCCACAGAACAATTTTCCTCTATATCCTCTTACACACATTTTCTCACAAGCTCTTAAGTCCTATTCCTTAGACAGGATCAGCAAGTTGGATTGAGGGAGGAGCACTTCCTCCAATGGAGCACTGGTATATTATCATGTTTTCCACCCATTTTATCCCCTCTGCAGTAAAAGTTGGACAAATGATCTGCCCCTAATTAATGGTTTATATATAATTTTAGCTTTAAAAAGCAGTCAGAACTAATTTTTCCCATTACCAAAAACATAAAAAGCTCCAAAAGATGAAACCACTTAGTAGCTGACACTTATTTTTCTTCATTGTCAGTGTCTGCCTACATTCTCATATTGCTGGAATTTTTAAAGAAATTATTCCATAAATCTCAATAAAGTAATATTCTCTCTTAGATTTAATTTGGAAAATGGAATATACAATCTGTGGGAGAGAGGTCTGAAAAATACTTTCAACCATTTGTTTTTAATTTACTGCAGATACTTTTTAAAACCTTGATCTATCTTCACTGGCATTGGACCGCAATCCCTACAGCTGAATTGCAACAACTTTAATTTATGTAATAATCATTATTTTTATGCTAACTGAATGCCTTGAAAAGAAATAAAAGAGGGAGTAAATCACCAAAAAACTTTTATATTTCTGGCATTCTAAAAAATTTGGTGAAGCTCCATCAGCTGGATTCTCAATCACTGTAACAGCCTGGAGACAACACACAAGTGGTAGTAGATGAAGGGATCTGCGTGATGCTGTAGTGTAAATGAGAAGAGGTTTTTATAATATCAAACTACATAAGAAAAGTACTTACTTGAGCTCTTCCTTAAAGAAAATACATACCTCTCCATAACAAACTGAATGCTCAATTGTTAGTAATGACTGTAAAATGATGCTGTACACGTCACAGAGGCCTAGCTGAAGATGTGACCAAGCACTACTGACTCTCTTTATCAAGCAGCAGACCATGTTTAGGTCTGTTAAAGCCTTGAGCACTTTGACGATCTCATCAAATCAATAGAATCTCAGATCAGAAGAAAAACAATGTGAAATGGTGGCAGCTTCCACTGCTGCTCTTTTCCTTCCCCATAATGGCCTTATGAGATATGACAGGACAATATTTACCAGGACAGGATTGCTCCAGCGACTTTTTGAGGGAAAGGAGCAAGAAGTCAGTGCTCTCATGTAACAAGCAGGTAACAGACAAGTTACCTTGTGCCTGTGTGAATAAGTCAGAAGACCAAATAAACCTTAATAAGCCACCTAAAGAGATTCCTCCAGTTTGCCCTCACAGTGACTTACAGATCACAGCCCTACCAAACACTGGGTAGTTCCAAACATCTTGTCCAAAGTTTGAAGCAGCAGACAAATCCAAAAGTAGGGAATGTTAGGGAACTGCCTCACAGAAACCAACCTCTGTGGGGTTTTACCCCTCTGCTAGTTCCTTCTCACTGGGACAAATCAAAACTATTTCACAGACAGGATCCATGTTTCTCCAAAGGCCTGTGGGGCTGGGAAGGCCGCAGGTAAAATTGGATCAAACTCTTTATTTACAAATGTTTGGTAAAGAAATGTGTAATGGATTACTTAATTTAAAAGTAATGTCATTTTTTAAGCAGAAGCGTTCAAAACTGTGGTTTTGCTGTAGTTTAGTGAGTCAGCATTTTGTAACTTGCAACATTTTTCGCTTCTTGTAGAGATACATTCTCCTTAAAAATTATATTGTCCATTAAAAACTTTAGCTTTTAAAATAGTAAATTAAACATACATGGCACAAATAAAAAGCCAAAAGGAACATAGTTCTATACAATCCATATAATCCTCTATTTTATATAAAATGCATATAAATTCCATCAATGTGTATGAATTTTATTTTATTTTACTATCTGCATAAATATTTCAGCTTCCAGGAGTAAGTATTCTAAGGAAAAAAAGGTAGCAAATGACTAATGGAAGTGAACTTAATTTGCTCATTACTAACCTAGTAACTTCTGAAATCACTTTATATGAATGGTCAAAAAAAACCCCAAACAAAATGCATGAAAGAAAATTACTCTCAATTTGAGCAGAACTCAAATTATTTTTAATAAGGCCTGAGAATTCCTTTATTCAATAAAACAAAAATGTACCTTCAACAACCCATGAATAATTTGGGTGAATTGAAACATGAGAATCCTTGGTACTGAATTGTATTTATTTGATATCCTTAAGTGTTGTAGTTCATCAAAATAGAAATCACAGACGATTTCATAATAAGCGAAGAGAATGTCTTATCCATGCATTAGATGTTCTAAATATGCAGTGAAGGAGACGTTTTGGGGAAAGAAAAAACAGCTTCAAAACTGCAGCACTGGGTTTTAAAGCAGAGTCTGCAATGTGCTGATTTGCTTAGCAAATGTGTCTGACCACTCAGCAGTAAGCAGTGATAAAATAGAAAGTGCAAAGGGTATTGCTGTGTTATAGGATCACTCTGTCTGGAGTATTCAGAGAAGCTCCCAAGGCTGGACTGCACAAAACTTGCACTTCTTCCATTATGTTTCCTTGTTTTCTGTGTGAATTCTGCCCATTTACAAAAAGGTAGAATTGTGTTTTCTTAATGCTGTCCTCAAGCACACAATTCTTCATTTGATCAAAAACTAGTGGAATTAGGATTTGTGTTCAACTGATTAAAGGTCTGGGTCCACGATACTTTGTTTCAGTTCTAGCTGTTTGAAACTTTATCGTCTTAATTTTGAGACTGAACATACACTGTGTTGTTCTAATTGCACTGGCTTTTTGCAAAGAACTTTGTACTGTATTCAGCCAAGTTACAGGGTTTCCAAGATCATGGTCTTGGCTCAGGATAAATGGAGCCAATGAGCTAAACAAATTCCTGCTTTCTTGGTTCTTATAGTACGAGAAAAATGGAAAGAGCAGGATACTTTTACTGCTTTGTACCAGTGAAACAATCCTGGAAACTGCAAAAATATAAGTTAGCTGTGTTTATGCCAGAAAGACACACTATTTTAGAAATTATTTTTAGCTTTCTTTCGAAATGTGAACCACAAATGATAACACTAATGAAGCAAATGCTTCTCTCTTGGCAAATCTAAGAAAAGTTTGACTTAAGAGAATCAGTTTGGGATTTAAAATAATAAAGAAATTGAGTCTAGTACAGACAAATATTGTGTTCTCGTAACATGTAATAGTAATAGCTCTGTGTTGAACGAGGATGCACATGTCTATATTTTTTTCAACTTCTGTTATTGAGAATGCTTTACTAATGAGATATATTTTAAAACAGGGGTTGAAATAAATGAGTAATGGAAAAAAAAGAAGAGAAGGGACTTCTAATCAGGAAAACAGTGTACATTCTTTCAAAGTCATGTTTATAAGTTCAGAGAAGCAGTGGATCCAGTTCAAAGACAAACCGTATTTCATTCTGCTTTTCAGAACTAACATATAGTTCACGACTAAAGTTTGTTTTCAGCTGAATCTTAGCCCAACAACAACTGATGACTTGAGACACATTACTGGGCATCATCATGGGCTTTTGCTTGTATGGTCTCACAATTTCTATGGAATACTGAAAGGGCAAATCCAGTCTTGATGCAGATCTTGAGCAAAACACATGAGTTGATTCAGGAAGTTAGCGTGGTTGAACCACTAAATAAAAGCGACCGTAATATAATTAAGCTCAACATCCTCCCGTGGGAACCCACCATAAGGTAATAATATTACAGTACTTTTCAAAAAAGGAAGATTTTTATATTGAGGAAGTTAGAAATAGCCTGAAGGGGAAAGTTAGGAAATTAAAATCCATAGAAGCAGCATGGAGGTTCTTTAAAAGTACCTTGTTAGACTCAGGGAAAATATGTATATACTGGAGCAATCAGGAATCAAGAAGGTGAGAAATATTATGAGGTACAAGGGAATGTTCAGGCCCCCAAAAAATAATAATCCTATAATAAAATGGAAATCCAACTCAAGTGGCACTAATAGAGCAGAATATAAATTCAGAACACCAGAGTAAGGGTTATATCCTGCCATTGTTTCACTGACAGACTAAGTAGGAGTTTCCCATAAATATTCATGGTGGAACAACATTCTGA
Organism: Oriolus oriolus; assembly: GCA_013400235.1. Classification (NCBI taxonomy): domain Eukaryota; kingdom Metazoa; phylum Chordata; class Aves; order Passeriformes; family Corvidae; genus Oriolus; species Oriolus oriolus. The sequence goes on from VXBT01014028.1 coordinate 1,174,323, forward strand.
GGTTTGAGAGGAAATTTAAAGGACAAATACGGAAAAATACAGAGAAATTTTAAAGACATCACGATAAAAGAACTTCCTCAAACTGGGTGATGATCTTTGGCAGAGGCTGGTTAGGTGGAGCAATAGAGTATAAAAGCAAAAGATACAACTTGATTTCTTTCCGTAAGAGATACTGAGAAAAGCACATCCTGTAGTTGGCGCTAAACATTTTCTGCTTCTTCACCTGTAGGATGAGAAGGGAAAAAAAAAAAAAAAAAAGAGGGAGAAGAGAAACCATGGAAAGCACCAGCATAAATTACCCTGAAAATTAGTGCTCTAAAGCAACTGAAAATATGAGTAGCCAAGATAATGAAGCTGTACTATTTGTTTTCACAGAATTTCCTCTGTGAGTTTGGCTGTAAAAGGGCTCTGAAGGTCATCCTGCATCCAACAGAGAAAGGAGAACCCACAAAAATCCTAGATGAAAAATTAGGAGAATTGTGAGATTAGGTCAAAAAAGCATGTTGTTTATACTTTAATTTCTTGCCACAAAGAGAATGCCATCAAAGAATCTCTGAGATAATGAAGAAAAAGTAGTTTATATTTCTAGAAGTTTTTATTTGGTGTTTCTGAAGAAAGTGGTATGAGAGATTGCTGCTCATACAATAAAAACACCCTGCTGTGGTTCTGACTGCACTCAGGCAAGAACTGCTCTATACCAATGCCTCTGGACATATCTCCAGTACACTTCTAAATTAGGAGTTAAAAACAAATAGAAGAAATAAATAATCCATATCTTTAAAATAATTTTAAAATGTGTAATCTCATATTGCTTCCAGAAAATCAGCTGTTACTTTGAAAAGTTCATAACTAAGTGTCAGAAATTGCTGGTGATACAAGATTGAGTGCACTGGGAGGAAGTCTAGAGAAATTTTTTAAATATAAGTAATGAAATGGCACAGAAATTCAATATAACATAAAGAATCTTTAAACGCACAAAGAGCTCTCTCACCTTATTCTGTTCTATCCTGGAAAAAATATAAGAAGTGCTAGTGACAACTCCAAAAACCTAACCAACTATAAAAAGCAGATATTGAGCAGTATCTAAAAGAGGGTTTGAAGTATTTGGGTAATGAACACTGTCAGTATTTAATTCAGCAGCATCCTCAGCAGTACAGCAAGATACAATTGAATAAAACAGTGTTGAAAAGAGTTTTTATTTGACAGCATCTAAAAATATATTTAACTTGGAAAAAATAAGATCCAGCAGAAATAGGTGAAGTAATACATTTCAGAGAAGGCAACGTTGCCTTATTCTGTTTTTTCTTCGATGAAAAAGTTTAACAAATTGAATTGTCACGCTTAAAAGGAATGACATTTGAGCAACATAATCACTTGCCTGTTACACGCTGCTGCCTTGATGGTTTTGATTCAGCACCAATTAATGAAGTATTTGCCTGTAGCTTTTCTACTACTATAATTTATTATCCAATTGTTTACAAAAAACACAGCAGCCATGTAGCTCTCCTGATAGGGAATTGGGTCATCTGTCAATGAAACTGGGTGCAGGTAGGTCCTATGTCTGCTGGCATGGTAGCCTCTACAACAATCACCTTTAATCTTTGCTTCAGATTCCTGGTCCAGAAATAACGTAGTGCTAATGTTTGTTTGCTGTGTGGGACAGAACCAAGCATCTCAAAATTAGCTTTTCTGTGAAACTTGAGGTATGCTGCAAAGCTTGGTAACTTGCTAACTCATTTACTCTATCAGACTCACATGTGTGGCTGTTTTATATCAGGGCTGGATGCAATAGAAAACATTTCCAAGAGTAACTAGGAATTGTCAAGATACACTTCCGGGGACACTTACAAAATTACAAAATATTTGCCACAATATACAATAAGACAATTAAATTCAGAGAGGCCGCTTCAAAGGCACATATAAAGCCAATGGTCCTTGCTCACAGAGACCTGCTGTGCTACTGCATGAAGTTAAATATCGTTTGGTAAAAGAGACTCATTGCTCTATATAGAACAAAGAAGTTATCCAGCATATGCAGGTTACAGATTGTAGTCCCTGCCATTAATCAAGTACAGAATTCCTCTCCTGATTTTTAGGAAAGTTCTTTGGAAACCTTCTCAGGTCAAGACTAGAAATTCCAGTAAAAAGAGAAAAAGAAAATGAGAGAAAGTCCGTAACATCATAGCCAGTAGCTTGATAGGTTAGACCTTTAGATTGGATGCATGAACTGGGGTTTTTTTACAGATTAGGGTTTTCCAACAACACCTGCCACAGAAATGTTTTCCCAAAAATCCTAGACTAGCACAAGAGTCACAGACTTCCGTAGAAGACAATTACATTGGGGCTGTCATTCTCTAATTTTGTTGCCACACTTAACTACCCCACTTGCAGCACAAGGCCCCGAAGCCTTCTACTCCCTGGCCTAAACAAGCCCCACTCTGGCAGCCCCTCTGCAGAGGGAAAAACGCTCCAGTCCCCAGTCCCCCTTCACTGGACTCCCTGTGGTGTAGTGACACCACTCTGGTACTGAGGGGCTGTAGAACCAGGTGCAGTACCCTCTCTGCAGCCTCCTGAGTGCAGAGAGAAGGGAGGATGATGGCTCTCTCTGCTGCCTGTGCTCGTGTTAAACAGCCCAGTCTGCGGCTGGCTTTCCCCGCTGCCAGGGCACTCTGCTGGCTCATGTTCAATTTGCTGTCTGCCGAGACCCCCCACTCCCTTTCAGCAGAGCTGTCCCCAGCCAGTCAGTTCCCTGCCTGCATTGTTGCAAATGTAATGGGATTTGGAAAAGAGAAAGTCTGCAGGAATCTGTATCTGTAGTTCTAATTCATTCCTTCCGGCTGGGCTATCCAGTCAGAGGTAGTTCTTCCCCAGCTCAACGAAGATCAAGGTTTCTGTTTAAAAAGCAGAACCTAGAGATAGCCCCCCTGGGTTATCTGTCTTATCCTTTTGTCCCTCTTCCCACCATGAAACCCATCCAGCTGCTTTAAACACTGTAAGGTTAAAAACTTCCCATCAGGCTGGCTCCTCTCTGTCTTAAGATTTGCTTTAATTCCTCAAAAAGCAGTATTCAAATGAGATTGGCCAAATGTATGGATGGGCATCAGAGTTCAGATGCTGTGATGCTGTTGACATAATAGCTGTGAACTGCCCATGTGCATAGAAGGGTGTGAAAGAAGCCTCACCACTCACACTATTTCCAGTGAAGACTGTCCTTTAAGGGGTTGATTTTCAGAACTCTTAATCACTGCTGTAACCAGATACTTAGACTTGAATATTTATTATATACGTAAGGCATTAAATACTTATTGTGATTTATAGCTTGGGTTAGGATGTTATTTTTAAATAAGCCGTGTAAAGTACCTTCAATCCTGTCCATTCACACACGCATGAGGTGGACTCCAAAATCATGAAACTAGCTTAAAAGCCACGTGGTTAAAAAATCCATTTGAAAAAAGGGAGAATGGAAATTCACTGCCTCCTTACTTTTTAGTTTGATTTCTGTTCTCAGACTTCTTCCTGCAATGAAGAAGTCTGAAGGTTTCAAATTAAAAAGCTGAAATCCTACTTACAATGCTTTATTCTACTAATTTCAGCTTTCAATACACTTTGCAAGGCTTGTAATTTAATTGCAGGCATTGGCTACACGACTTACTAAGATGTGTACACACAGCTTTGCAGCTGAAAATTCCACAACATAATGAAATATTAGTCGTAATTAACAAGAGACTGGAGTGCTGAGGTTCTGTGGCATGTCTGCAAATGTTTGAGCCCACATTCCTTCCATACAGTCAGCTCTGACAAGGCTCGTAAGTCCCTCATGCAGTGAGACTGTGGGAAGTGCCCATATGGGCAGAGAGCAGGGGAACCTGCTGGTGTTCTGGAGAATATCTGCTTTGTTTCAGTCTTCGTAGCAGAAAGGGCAATTTTCATATTACACTTATTACATTTTGTGTGTCCCTGGGAGATTTTCCTCTATCAGTTCCAAGAGCAATTGCAAGGAAATATTTCTGAGTTTATGAATTTGTAGAGGAAGCGAATTTACCGCTTTTAAATATGTTTAAGCAGTTACATTTTTATTCCTCACATATAGCAAACTGTGTATAGCCTGTCATTTTCTCAGAAGTTATTGTTCTTTTTCTCCTAAGGGAACATGATTTCTGCAGCTTTAGTGAGGCTCTACTAATTATTACATACCTTGTATTTCTAAAGAAGAAATTATGTTTATGTAAGCTATTTTTCTTACAGAAATTGTTCCATTCAGTACTTTAAGTATAGATTGCAAATGTGTGAATTTCCTATTTCTTTTTTGGGGGAAGGGAGGCTAATAGAAAATGCTGGCATTTATCAAGGAATAGTGTATCAGTGTATTACAATATTCTGACAACTCTAGTAATTTTTTCTACTTTGAATTTGAATAACTGTCACATTAAGCTAATGTCCATTCAAATGCAAAAGTCACCATGTGTAAATAATGACATCATTTAAAACAGATGCCCAAGTCCTCCAACAACAACAACAAAATCAGGAATAATGAATAATATTTACTTAAATTTCAAGTTTATATTAAGTAATGCAATGTACTATTTGAAAAGGCTGTAAGGGGTCTTTGGATTAAATTGGTCCACATAATTTGTGTACTGCACATCTTTGAAAGATGACTTGAAAGATATAATTCCAGTTGATAATTCAAATTAAACTACAAATTAACTCAACCGGTACATCTTTTTCTAAGGACAAGGATGCTGATGAGCCGGTCATGATGAAGCAACAAAAAATGAGTCCATAACTCCTCCAAAACATTTTTTAACTTTGATTCCAAGAAGTCTTTGCAGCTGTGATAAATGTGCATTTGTCACATGGAAGGGAAATTTGTTTCCTACATGAAACAATTACGATGATGCTTACTTCTTTTTGAGGAGAGCAACACTGAAAAGCATGGTTCCTTTTCTCATGTAAGCCCCCAGACTTGGGACTGAAACTTTGGTTCTTTCAGACAATCACATTTTTGACAAATTGCTACTGCTGTACTCCTATCATTCCTGGTCTGTTTGGGGTTTGGTTTTGTTTTGTTTCAAACAAGTTACAAAGATGGCTTAACTTCAGAGAGGTTTTCTTAATGGAATCCATTCCACCCAGAAGGTGTTCTCTCTAACAAATGGGAAACATCACTAAATTTAACCCAAAGTCTGAGCATATGGAAAGCTACATAGATGATGTCAGACATTACAAATATTATTTGTACTTGCTAGTTTACTTCAAGGGAAATTATGAGAGTGACATCATAATGATGACTGACTAATTTTTATTAGTGTTTTCTCTCTGAAACTCTAGACTTAGAGTTATAAAGAAAAACAGCTTTTAAAATGCCATATCTGTTATTCTTTTCTAACACTTTGTGATTTTCTTATTTATAAAAGATACTCATATTTTAAAATACCATAGATACTATCAGCTCTTACTCTACTCCTTTGACATGTCAAATAGTTTTTGTCAAAAAGAAAAAAAAATATTATTTAATGCTCATAAAAGATAGGAAATGATCACATCTTCTTCTAAATTAATTGCTGCTTGGGTTGGCCTACGAACCTATAAACTCTGCTGGAACAGTTGTAGCTAATTTCTTTACAACAGTTTCTTACTATGGAAATGAATTATGCTGATGAAGGGGTGATGACCAGCTTAGGAATAGCGATATGTTTCTGCAGTCAGCAAAGGCAAATCACAGGGTGCCACAACTTTGGAAACATCCAAAATCCACAGAACCTGTAGAGCTCTATTTTACAGCAAGATATGTGGTAACCCAGGGTTGCACAAGTACATTTTACAAAGGTCTGTCAGGTAATTCTGCTGAGGACCCCTCACAGGATCAGCTCCAGCTCTGCAGGACTGCTCAGGCACTCTGTGTTATCTTCAGGGCCAGGGACAGCAGCAGCCAAGGACAGCAATAAAACAGTGTCTCCTACAGCAAGGAAAGAAACATTTTTCAAGCCTAGACGAAGGGCATCCCTGCAGGAATACTGTGAGAGTCATCACGGGACGAGATATGACGAGTTGAGTCAGTAGAGACTCCACAACTAAAATCTGGTGAGTGGCACAGCAAGCCAAAGAATTGTGGAGAATTCCCCTCCCTATTTTTAGGAACTTAGCACCACCAAACTGCATTCTTAGGCTTTTTACTGAGGACAAGATTAGGCCACAATACCACAAATCTCCATGACCATGTTAGTATCTTTCTCCAAATGCCATTGCCCCATTCAGCACAGTGTTTCTGGCTGACCTCAAAGACAAGGGTCTTACCAACATGTTTATGGTTGAGCATGTTCATAGATGTTATACATATTAGGACCTTTGTTTATCTGTGAAGATTTGTTTTCACGAGAAATTGATATTCATGGTGTCAAAGTGCTTACATACTTTAGCACTTAAATGTACTTGAGTACTTAAAGTACTTAAATGCTGTGCCCCAATGGAGCCTTCATATTCATGAATTAATTTAATATGCAAAATTCAGGGATGAATTTAGCATCAATAATCCCTTCCAGACCTGCATGTATGGCTCTGACTTCTGGCACAAAGTGATGCATTCTCAGTCTCAACTCCCACGTAAATATATTTACACTTGGTGTGCAAAGGCAAGGTTCACAATGTGACTTCTGTGGCTGAGATCAAGTCCTACTGGTAAAGCTTTTGAGAAATTGCCCCCTCTCAGTCTTTGTCACCCTCTTGTCTCAGCAATGCTGAGTAAGTGTCTAACTGCTCTCATTTCATTCCAGTGCAAAGCAAATAAAGTTCAGCAAATAACTAAGGCTTGGTACCATCACATAGTGTTGCAAATTTTCACTTCCAGAAAATCCAGCAACATCTTCCACAAATGAAGTGTATTTGAGTTCAAAGATAGCCCAAAACAAGAGGTCTAGGTGGTATCAATTCATCTCAACACAGAGGGAAAGTTAGTTCTGAGACTGATTTGCAGAGCAGTTCTAGAGAGAGCTACACCACCATGTAATGGGCCTGTGCTCCAAGGAATGCTCTCCTAACCAGCCCCATTTGCAAATGATTTTCCGGATAAAAATGAGCAAATGATCTGTAATAGATAATAAACAGCTAATCATTACATCACACATACCACATCAATTAATATTGATACATTTATTAAACCTCTTTTATATATGACTTCCATTAAAGCATTCTGTTTTATCAAGGATTCAAAGGGATTAGAGTTTAATTTGTTATTTTAGTATACTATACCTTTAAATTGTTGACATATAAGTTGTATAAATAGAAACACCATAAATCTCTTAAAAAATGTACCATAAATTTTTTATGTATGACCTTTAAGTAACAGCAGTCTGTTGCATAACTCTGCAGGGGAAGTCACATGGTGGAAACCTCATATTTCCTTAAATTTATGGTTGTTTCTTGGTGGTCTAAAAGACTTCTTTTTTTTTCTTTTTTTTTTTCTAAAGTTGTAATCTTAGTAAATTGTTTAATGTTTGGTCTAATGCAGGTCAATGTAAGTTCTTATTTAGATTTATAATAGGAAATATATAATGTCAGATACCAATGAAGCCTGGCTAATAAAGTCAAGAATACCAGTGTTATGTTTCGTTATAATGATGTGAAGATAATGCCTTTAGCTGCATAACCACCATGTTAGCTACAGACCATAAAATAATCTTTATGAAATCTCAGGGTAAGATTAATTAAGAGAAAAAATACTCGATTTTTTCCTTTTTTTTTTTTTTTCTCCTCAATTAGAAGCATTCTTGATTGATAAATCCCCTCATCACCATTGTATCAGATCTCATTTACTAACACCAAAAGTCAAGTAAATGCTGAAGTGGAGAGAAGTGGCTGCCTCATGTTATCCTGTTTTGTACTAGAAAGAAGTATCAGTGGATTTTGGGCATGTGCCTAAACACTTGCTGAATTAGGGCCTTATGAAACAAAATTTTATATTAAGGTAATGATCACTACCATTACTGTGAGGAAATTTCTCTCTTTCCAACTCCAAAAGGGTTTGGCTTACACTCAGAGCAGTGTTATCAGCATCAATAGAAAAGGTCTGCCTCAAGTTAAAATATGCAAGTGAATATAAGTTGCGTGAACAAGAAGAAATTATTAGTGGTTTTCCACCTCCACTGAAATCCTCAGAATCCCAAACAGGAATTTACAACACTTGGCAGAATAAAAATTAAACCCCACTCAGAAATGTCAACATTTAAAATACGTAGTACAACCATAATTTAATGAGTTCTTTAAAAATACACAGGCACATACGTGAAGTGCACAGTTTTTAAAACCCTTTTCTCCCAACAGTGGAATTGAACGTTGTAGGCATAACAACATTCGTTTATTCTTTCCTATAAAATAAATTCTTCTAGATAGTTCACATACCATTTATGTAAGCCTTAAGATATGCAAATCAAGCATGTGTGCACTGTTTATACCCACTCATGTTCCACTTTTGGGGCTACAAAAACAATTACATTTGATGAGAATTTAATCTACAAGGCCAAGGAAAACCGTGTTCACCTAAATGCTGGATGCAAGTGTATGTAGTGAGTATGTGCATAACACCTAAGCATAAACAGCCTGGAAAATCCAAGCTCTGCACAGTCATAAATCCTCCCCTGAGAGGCAGATGTGCAAGGCAGATGTGCACGTTCCACAGGAGACGCAAGTGAAAGCAGCGCTTTGTGTGTCCAGCCTAGCAAAGGATGAGGGCAGCTTTAGATTGGATATTAGGAAGAAATTCTTTACTTTTAAGGGTGGTGAGGCCTTGGCACAGGCTGGCCAGAGAAGCTGTGGATGCCCCATCCCTGGAAGTGCTCAAGGCCAGGCTGGATGGGGCTCTGAGCAACCTGGTCTATTAGGAGGCGTCTCTGAGAATGGCAAGGGGATTGGGACAAGACGATCTTTAAGGTCCCTTCCAACCCAAAACATTTTAGGATTCTATGAACTAATATAGCACAATTCTATAATGAAGCTGAAAGGGGTATTAATGATTCATTTTCAAGGAACAAGGGATGGATTTACCATCAAGTCATACATCCATAGGCTAGTAGCTAACAAGCAGAGAACTCAGCCCTGCTGATCTGCTCACACTTGCAGTTGCAGTGGGCTCTGTAAAAGGCTGCTGTTCGTGCCTCCAGCCTCACTGCTTCTCCAGACAGCCCATGTCAACCTGAATGTAACCCATCAATCAAAGATACCCAATAGTGTGCCTTTAGTGTCTTAACAACATTTGGTTCGAGAGATTTTGGTCATCTTGTCCAGAGCTCTCAGGTGCTCTGCAGGTTCAATGCGTACTAAAAAAGAATGGAAAATACAAGAATGATTTTTTTTTTTGCATTCTGACTTCTGGACAAGCACGAAAACAATTAATACATGCTAAATAAACATCTCCAGGAGGGTTTAACAGTGAGAAATCAGATGTGTCAAAAATCTGCTGAAAACCAAATGAAGACCAAGATACAATAAAAGCCACTTTACTGTCATCACATGAGCATTGCTCAGTTAAGGAACAGGTAATTTGTATAATGAGCGTGTTTGAGCCTGGAACAGGGTTAATCCAGAATCTTGACAGACATGAAAGACTAGCAAACCTTTTATTTTGTCAATAATTTTCTTTAAAAAGAGCATTTAGAGCCTGAACTTAGAGGGAGGATGATATTACTCAAGCCTAGTCTGGAGAAGAAGGCAAATGTGCACCAAAAAGAGAGCCTGGAACTTTTTCCTATCCATGCAAGGCATTCATTATCCTCACAAATAACAGAAAAATCAGCACTGCTGGGGCTTTCACAAGTAGATGAGGGTGTCAAGGGAGAGGCAAAAATCCATCCCGCAGGCAGCGAGTCTTAGGAACCTCAGAATGCTGGCAGTGGCTTCGTTAGAAACCAGAGAGCCTTCCTATGCCAAGAACAGACACTAAAATCTCAGACAGTTAATGCAAGAACAGGATAGAGAGAAGTGAGAATATTCTGAGATTTTGAAAACATACTCTCACCAAGTGTGGACTGAAAGGTTCTCAGAAAGGGTCAAATGAAATATTTCATTTCAGTGTTGACATTCTTTTAACTAAAACTAATTTCTAAACTGAAAACAACTCACTGAAATAATCAAAGTTCCCACTTTTACACGTATTAGAACTGGATGTTTTAAGAATTTCAAAACTATTTCACTTTCTGCCCCCCAAACACAACATGTGTCACAAGCAAACCTCCCTTTCCATCAAGAAAGCGGGGCTTGGACAAATCAGCATTTTCCAATGCTGTCGTTATTCAGAGAGCTTCCAGCCATTTGTACTGAAGACATTTTTCATAGTAATTTACTGGTTGTCATAGGACAAATGAGTTCTGAAGATCTGTGTCTGCATCAGCTATTGACGCACACAAACATATTCCTCCAATTATTCCATATGCATGCAGTGCCTCACCCTATTTCATTTTTATAACTGTGCATGCTTAACACATTCCTTCTTTGCAATGTCCAAAACTATCTTTGCATTCTCAACAAGAAACATATTTCTCATTCACACATCTTGGGCCAAACCCAGATGGTATTAGTTTCCTACAAGGGTATTTCCTGTATGTCTGAATTGTCAACACGGCTGTGGATTGCCATCATTCTCCTCTTATATACAGATTCTAGTCAGGGAGAGCAAACCGTATATCCTCCACCACCCTGGTTTTTCCACTTGGCACATTTCATAAAAATATTCACATCTCTCTCCAAAATATTAATATTTTTTTCACTATTTTAGTTGAGAGGTAAAGACAAGACCTATATGAGGGATCCGCAAAAAATGCTTGACTATTTTAGCTTCCTCCGGTGTTCGTAAAATGTCTGTGGAAAAATCTGGATATCTCTGGATCTGTTTAGTCCTTGTTTTCAGGTAGCTGGCAAATTACATATATTTTTTAAGACTTACTGAAAGAACTAAAATAATTTAATTGCTTAAGGCAGTATTTAAAGCCAAGCTTAACTGCTGTAGTGCAGGTAAGTGGCTCGCTGGCCTTTCTGCCCTCGGGCTGCACAGCTCCTGGGGCACCAAGAGGCTGATGGGATTGGCGGAGAACCAGTGAGAAAAATCCTTGAGCACTATCAGAGAATTCAAATGCTTTTTTTTCTTCTCTGCTCCCATTCAGTGCCTTTTCAGAAATGTGAGGGTTTGATGCTTAAATGTGTTTCTGACCCAGATACAAACATGGTGCACGTGAATGATTTTTGTTGAAAAAATGCAATCATAGCCATTCTTGGATTATTTCTAGCTGTGTTTGTATCGAGACTCCAAAAAGTGCAGTCCCTATATTTCAAGGAGTTTGATTTCAGGTAACAAATACAGTTCCATTGCTCACACTCACATGTGGAAGCTTAAAACTCAGTAGCAGATGCTGGACATCTAAGTGGGTTTTCTGTTAGCATTTGTGCCAATAAGACAAGACTGTTTACTTCTTGGAACAGCTGAGTGGCCAAAGAACGTAGGTATAAACAATTTCAATACTGGAGTAAGAAGACTTAACAGAGTGGGCTAGCCTTCATCCAGTAGTTCTGTTGTATGTCTGCTGGTAAAATGCTGAAGAACACTTACAGAGCTTCTAAATACAAAGTCTGACTTTGCCTATTACTGAGAAAACCAGCAACACATGCAACCAGCATTTGCTTTGAAGACATGACATGTTATGATCAAAACTATGCTGAATGCTGATGCTAAATATAGGCTGAAATATGCCTCTCCATGCATCCAGATTTCAGAGTCCGAAAGTTCTTCGGATATTAGAGAGCACAATAGCATTTGCTTTATCTCTAGGATTTGCACACAGATTTTTTGGCAGCTGAAAAACAGTGGCATGTTCCCATTTTTTGGGACCTGCAGGCAAAGCCTCACGTTCTACGTGAGGTCTCTGCCCTCAGTAGAGAATCTCAGACAAGACCATAGGTGGAATGGAAGCATTAATTGCAGTAAACCTTTTATGTCCTTCCTGTCTCTCTCCTGTGTTTTTATGCTACTTAAACTTCTGTCCTTCAAATTGTCTCCCACTCCCCTACTAAAAACCATTTGGATAATGCAATTTTCCAGTTTATTACAGTAAGAAGAAAAGGAGATTTGAAATATCTTGCAGAAATCACTTTAGAGCCTTTGATAAAGTACCTTCGGAGCCTTAGTGACTAAAGCCAGAAATTTGCTTAAGAAATAACTTTCAATGAAGAAGATTACCTTTGTATTTTACAGCGAAGATGAGCATCATTTTGATAAACCATGGAACTCACTCTTCTCTCAAAACAGTGACAGATCTCATAAAGGCCACAGTTTAATCCAGGTTATGTTGCAAACATGAATGATTATCACAGTAATACTTGGCAAAGAAACACAAACGGTGTGGACTGAATAAAGTGCCTCTAGCGCTTTATTACCCTCTGGCAAAATGTGTCCTGTAGAAGGGGTGCTTTTAAATTTTTTTTTAACCATTTCTTTTGCAAGATGCAGACTGCTGGTGACTTTTGTCACTTGCTGAGCAAGTTTTAATATCCATTAGCATGCAGACAACAGTAAGGACATGGAGACCGATCTAAGTGGAAATCCATAGCTTTTTTCCTTCAAGCTGGCTGTGGTTTTCTGTTTTCTCCCCCAGCCCCACAATATTTAAATACATAGCTCATGTGAATGTACCATTCCTTTTGCAACCAGAAAAAGCAAGTATCTGCTCTAATAGGTGACAGTTTAGCACTGAGAGCTAAAGGAGAAAGGCAGAATTGTTTGCAAGAGTAATGTCATCATGGCATCTTTCCATTTACATCCCTCTTTTTTGAAACTAGTTATTTTTTAATGACTACAATTAGACAGATCAACATTTCTGGTTTTAATTTAATGCAGAGAGTATGGTAATTGCTGTTATTCTGTTCTGAATTATATCCCTAAATTTCCATATAAAGTGGTCACGGTAAAACAGCATGAATTTGTTTTCGATTATCGGAGTATAGAATTTGTTGTAGGTTCGTTCATTTTACATAAGCACTGTCAAATTTGCTCTGTGTCACCATTCATCCTCTTTTTTTCCCTCTCTCAGCAGAAAAGAAAATAAGTCTTACAGCTCATTTTAAAGTGCTGTAGACCTTTTTGTCGACATTTATTAAAATTAGCAGCTCAAGAAGATCTTTGCATGATAGTAGGATTTTTGTTTTTCCATAGCATATTTTTATCCTTAGGAAGGACAAAAGTGACAGCAGTGATTGGCTGAAATGTCACGCTATAAAAAAAGCAACTTATGTATTGAATTACAATTCTTAGAGTCTTCTGACAACTCTCTGCCATTAATCTGTATTTTAAACAAAATGAAAAATTCTATTAAACATCCTACTGAAAAGTAAAGATAAGTTTTATATACATAGTGAAGGAATGAGAGCATGAGAAAACCAGAACAGACGGCTGAAAGCACCACAGTCAAATTAGAGCACTGGTAGAACAGCAGATCACCAATAAGATTAATTTGCATCATTTGAGTGTTTACAGGAAAATAAAGTCAGATAGCATCAAAATAGGGTGTAATTTTTTAAAAGTCCTTCTTGGTTGGAAGAGGTAAAGCCACTGTTTTGGTAACTGGGAAAAAGGATTATTAGTGTCTTGTCATCATGTCATGTGTTTGTGAATGTTAATGAAACGTTGTCTGTTCTCTGTGGGGTATCATCTGAGCCAATTTTATTGGACTGAAAAAGAGTTGTAAAATTTGCCTTTATCACAGAAGTGGTGTGGAAAGGTGGGTACAGCTTCACAGCAACGGAGAGGAGGAGAAAAAGTACAAAAGGTCATCAAGTCTATTCTCCCCTATTAATGAAGGATTTTCATGGTCAGTAAATTTCTGAACACTTACTGCATTCTCATTCACTGGAAGGAAGCTTTCTCGCCTTCCTGGAAGGCTGATTCTGCAGCACAATAGACCTCAAACCAGTGCAGCAGAAAACCTGTCAGGGAAAGACAGTCTGTAGTGGAAGAATGCTGAAGAGGAAAAGTGTAGGAGAGCAGATATGCCAAATAAATAAATAAAAGACCAGAAAATGAAGGCATGCCAGGGAACTGAGAAGGAGCATGCTTATTTTTTACCTTCCCATAGTGGCCTCCGCTGGTGAACCACTCACTGAGTTGCTGGTGGAATGTAAAGCTTCCTTGAAAATAAATCCAGCTGGGGACAGAGGTGGAATCACCACCTGTGTTCCCAGAGGATAAATGCTGCTTACAGCTCAAGAGGCCTCTGTGGTGCAGGAAAGTGTGTAATTCACACCTTCCTGAGCCAGCTTTACTGAATGCAATAATCATCTGGTCTTTATTTGAATCTCCCTCTTCCGGGACTGATTTCCACTGTCTTCTGTTATTCCAATTCTCCTAAAGCAGTGCAGTACATAAAGTTTCTCAGTCCAGATGCAGACCTCACATGGGCTCATGGCCACCTCCTTGCAAGCACACTCACAGCCGTATGTCACTCTGCTCAGAACCTCTCAATTATTGGCTGGCTCTGGGCAGTCTCAAAGCTTTCAGCTGCTCCCAACCAATAATTGGGAGAGTTGCAAAAGCAGGATTCCTGTTGTACCAGAAGAGTGTGAAGGAGGCAAGCTGTGGGTTTGTGTTGGGTTGGCATCTGCATTTATAAGTTTCATGTACTTTCTTTAGGAGGACGGGAAGAAAGAATTGTATTATCAGGGGACGAGGATTGTCATTTGGATTAAACTAAAGGCTTGCCCAGCAGAACAGCAAAGTCTGGAGTTGAGGAATTAAAAAAATAAGTACAGAGGACTAGGACTAGAAGTGAAAGGTCCTGCATTTAGTGACTGGTATCTTCAAAGGACTGTGAAGGTAAGGAAAAGAAAAAAAAATGATCCCCCCATGTCAAAATTTTGTCTTTGCTGCAACAGAAGTAAGAAGAAAAAAAGAATTAGGGTTTAAGTTCTAGTGCTATCAAACATCAGAACAGGAAACTTTGTGGTGGATGCACTTTGACCCTTTTCAGCTAAATCCTGCCCTGCACCTAAATGAATAAAAAGCATCTCTAACTTCAGTAGTTCTTGTGCCTAAATTCCAAGTCAGAGTACAGCCCTTTAAGTATTTCTCATGTATAAATTTAATTGTCAAGCAGTCCTGTACCTAAAGTTATTTTAAAGTCAAGTATTAAAATAGCGCATTTGTTGAAATCAGTAAAAAATAATGAAAATGTTTTTCAAAAATCCTTAGATAGCTGCAAAGCCCTTTATAAACAAGGAAAAAAGTGAAGCTCAGCAACACAAGAGGAAAAAGGAAATGCTTTGGAGATAGGGTCTAGTATGTAGACCATGCTGAGCCATGACATCAGTGTAATTATTTTCCCCTAAGGTAAATGTCTTATGTTACAAATCCTTCCCTTGCCAGAGGCCTCAGGCCCCACAGATAGCAAAGCACTCGAGTCCTCAACACCCAAGATGTCTAATAGGAGCTCTGCTCATGCAGTCTGCCTGCAGCCCAGACAACTTCTGTTCCTTTCATTCTGTATTTGCTGTATTTCCACCAGCCAGGGGCAATTCCCTCAGTGGAGCTCAGAATAGGTGGTGCAGCTTGAAGGGCAGGGTGTACCCCTGCAGCAGACCTTGGCAGGCTTCTGCTTCTGCTGGAGTCATGTTTCTATCCTGTGCTGGGGCCAAATTTCCAAAACATGGTGATTAAGCAAACAGTTCCCACTGAGAAGAATACCTGACACTGATCTTCAGCCCTCCTGAATCTCTTTCTGAAGAGTTCAGATGGTGCTGCCTGATAGAAGATTTTACACCCTTTTCATCCATGTTTTTTACAAATAAAACTCCTTAAGATCAAACACTTCGTAAGGCAGATTGGTTATGCTATTTTTTACACAGGAAATAAACTAAAGGTGACTATATTACTTCAACAACTTACCCAGCATTTGCACTATAATAATAGATGAAAACAAATTATATAAAGATATTAGAGTTAATGTATTAAGTCAGTGTAGAATTTCCATAATTTAAGCACAACCCCTTTTAAAAAAGGTTGTTACTCCATTCCAACATGAGAGTGGGTTTGTCCGGACAAAAAGTGAAATATAAATACCATTCTATACCATATATATATATATATACGCCATAACAGTACTGTTAAGTATAAATACCATTATTTTATAAGTACTATATAAAGAGTGCATTTCTAAATCAATTTTAAAGGAAAACTTGGAATATGCTACCTACGTTGTTTATTATTAAGCCACACAGAGCAATGGAAATGAATGGTCATGTCTGGTTTTGCTTACTAGCATTAATTACTACTAAGGATATGTAATTAAGGGTCATACTTACAATATGATCTATTTTAAATTAAATCATTTAAAATACCAGTTAAAGCATTCCTTTATATATTTCTCTGTATTTACTATATGTAATAACACATTGACATAATTAAATGGCAGCATGTCTTAAAAATAAGTGCAGCATATGTTTCTGTATTATAGAAAAAGCATAATACCTTAACAATATAATAAAACTTCTGTCTATAATATCAGAGATATACCAGAGTACATTTGAAAGCACACAAATTGGAAGCAGAGCCCGCTTCTGAGGAGTGGTTACATGAAAATAGCACCATTCTATAAAAATCCAGTCTTCACATGCTTCACATGCAGTATTCACAATGCAAGTGACTTCTCCTAGTGTGAGTCAAAATACAAAGTGGATCATGTTGTGCACTTGTTTAACATTTTTACAAGTGTAAATATATTACATCAGAAATTACAATGCAAAAAGGAACAGCCATTTAAAAATGAAAAATATAGAAACACTTTTTTTTAATGTTTACTTGGCTTTGTACTGACTTTATAGAATTCTGATTAAATTATTTTCATGGCTGTGGTCTTAAACTAGACAAAACTGGTCTAGTTTAAAGGTCCAAGGTTCCTGGCCCAAGGAAATCAGTTTTGGAAGAAGTGTGGTCTTGGTGCGGAAGGTGTCACAGCCATGAACAGGAGAGGGGACTGTTCAAGCTACAGAGCAGCACAGGCAGACATCAAAAGTGGGAGCTGCCAGATTTAGTTACGACACAAATTTCGCATTGGCCCCAGTCCACAGTATGTTTAAATAATTAATACTCATTTCAACCAACCATCATTCTTTGTCTTCAACAGACATCCCAATGGAATACAAAGATTTGTCTCATTCTTCTTGCCCTTCCTTATACAACTGACAAACATTAATGGTTATTCCATCAAATAGTGCAGTGCAGAATCTCATACAAGTTGCTTTATCATCTACAGTTTGTTGGTGCTGGTTTCATCTAAAGGGAAACCTTCAAAACAAAGGATGTCAATAACTTATTAACCTGCCAAGAAAAAGATACAGGTATTTGACACATGGTATCCCCAGGAAAGACTGTAAAGCCTGGGATGCTGGTTTCACATCAAAAGTGCATTGATAAAAAAAGTAAAATTGAGGAATATTCTGTAGTGAAAGTCTGAAATTTTATACATAATTATTCAGTTTGATAGTACTAAAATGACTACTCTTAAGGGATTTGCTGGATATCTCTTCATTTACCATACAGCATATGAGACAACACTACAGAAAACTATATACTTTCTGGCACATAGAGGGCATTTCAAAAGCTACGGAAGTTGTGGCAGTGATTTGGTTGGAAAGAACAGGTTTGCCAGCTAATGATAAAGTTGCAAGTGCACATGAACAATCAGTTTCTAAAACCAGGAAAACTAAATATGGAAAAACTCATCTGGATTTCTAGTTGAACGTAAGCCAACTAATGGCTCGATGCTGCACTGATTTCAGTATCTTGGAGGGATATTCACAAAGCTTTTATTAACTGCATGAGTAAATAGACTTTTTAGAACAAAATATCTATCCAACTTTGAAAAACAGCAATGTGACTTTTCAAGAAGCAATAGAAACAATGAACAAGCAAAGAGATCTGTTGCAGTCTAACAGAATCATGCAAGACAGCAATGAGTAAAAATCCTACAAATGCAGCTTGCCATAGTTACTACCTTGCAGGTCCCGTGTTTCATCCATTTTTCAATTCTTCCTTCATATGTACTTCATTAAAAGCTCTTAATTTAATTTTCACCTGTTTACGCTTTCAACAACTTCGCTTTCACACTGAGACAGCTGCCATGGCATCAAGCACTAAATAAAATCTTCAGCTTAGTAACAAAAAGATCTTTTCTTACTAATACTTTCAATAACTCACCTTGCATGGCAGACCTAGTGTGACTCATTGACATTCCTGAGCCCTTAAATGAGTTGAACTCATCTCTCAGGAGAAGAAATAGGACTGTCTTTGTCTGGGCACAACAGATAGAATCATTCATCAGGAATCTTTGAAATATGCCCTCCTGCTCCCAAAGCAACTGATTTGCCTCCCTTTGCTTCAGACTTTATCAGAGCAACTTGGTCAAAACTCTTAGAAACTCAAACAATAATATCTACAATCAGTTCAGACTCAGCTGCAGAATTATTTTTGGCTCATAAGGGAGAAAGAGCTGGATTGCCAGTCCCTTCATCCATGATGACTGCAACTGATTTGGCAGCTCTAACTAGACTTTCAAAACTAACCTCTCTGATAACCCCCTGAAACTAAATTTTTCTAGCAAACAAACTAGCAAATTTTGCCTGCCTCTAAATTAGCAGGATCCAGATTTCATTGTACAAATCTGTTTGTATGGAAATCTCTTGACCTATTTACATCTCAGTTTCTGACTCAGGTTTCTCTTTGGTGGTTGTGATTAAAAAGGAAGTACGGCAATCATGTTGAATTAAAATAAATTAAAGCTGTGCACTTTCCCAATTAGGCCCTTTGTGGGATGACTTTCAACAGGAAGACAGGCTCATCCATCACTCTGAAGTGCAAATACATTTTAAAAGCTTCGTTCTCTCTTATAATTTAAAATCTCATAATTAGTTATCTTGGGTGTGGTTAGAGTTGCAAAACGTTGTCTCCTTACGGGTGCAGAATTGAAACACTTGAATCTACAACAGGGTCACTGGTTTTAGTTTTGAAGGGCTGGCAAGCCCTGAGTTAAACCCCGAAAGAACTATCAGCTTGTGAATAGTCACATATATGAATTGAATTTGAATTGTTATCTGTGTGCTGTGATTATTTCTGTGCCTCAGCTTCGCTCCCTCTATTGCCTCAAGAGCAACAAATGAATCTAAGTTTTATTCTTCATTTATACAAATACAGTTTTAGGCATGGTAATAGTACGTACATTTTTAGAAGCTTTTTAGAAGCCAAAAAGAAAATTGCCTTCTATTTAAGTTCACAGGGTATTTGCATTGTCACAGTACATTACATGGATTGGATGCTTAACATATAACTGTACTAATCTTCATGGCAAACATAATAACAAAAGAAAGTTGTTCTGAGATTTTTCTATTTTTATTTTAAAAAATAACAAAAAACCTTTCCAGTGAGGGACCACATGTAAAACTATGGTTTGTCTGCACACAGACCAAGGCTGCTTATTACCTACAGTACACCAGCTATGATGAACAGACCACCATAGTTGTGACAACTGATGTTGCTGCCTCCAGGGTAAAACAAAGGTTTACATATTACACAAGCAATTTAACTGTTTTCTAAACATATTGCCAAGACAGTGGGAGCTGGCAGCCAGCACTATGTTTTAGGTTTTGGATACTTGGATTAGAAGTGACTGCTGATTATAGACCTTTTTATTCATCTTCTACGAATTACAAGCAACCTAGTAACCCAGCAAAGAATCCTTCACAGCACTTAAACTTGTCTTCATGGCTTCCCAAAGATTACATACACAAATCACTCTACAAAAGTGGCGTAACAGACTTGTGCATAGATAACTACATAAGGCAATTGTCTTGTTCTAACTCTTAAAGACTTCCCCAAAGTGAAATGTTTTATAATCCTTTTTGTGCAGTAGTCAGGAAAGAAATAAAAGAGTTTGGGCAAAGATTATCCACAAGAAAGAAGCTTTTTTTTTTTTTTGGGGGTTCCAGCTGAAACACAATAAAGAACATAATTAACTTCACAATTCTCTGTGTTTTTCATTTGACTGCAGGGAGGAGATGAAAGAGGACTGTTAAGCCTTGCATTCCATCCCAATTACAAGAAAAATGGAAAGCTGTATGTGTCTTATACCACCAACCAAGAACGGTGGGCTATTGGACCTCATGACCACATCCTTAGGGTCGTAGAGTACACGGTATCCAGGTATCAGTAGAAGTCTAAAATTCACAAACTCTGTATTTCTCAGCAGCCTCTGCATTTTAGTATTTCTGATTTCTAAAATGAATACGAGGTTTACAGTGTATAAACTTAGGCACCTGCAGAAAAACTAGTGTAGATTTTATTTCAAACTTTGGTTTTGGAATGACAGTAAGTACACTGTTTTTTTCATTTTAAGACCTTTTTTCAGTCATTCTGTCATTTTAAAATTATAATTACTTCCTACTTATTGTGTATAGGCAACAAAATAATTGTTTGTGATTGCTAGAAAATTGAAATTTCTCAGAAATAACTGTTAGGCATTTTTCCATCAAGTTACAACATCCACATCTCAAAGGATCATTTGAATGAGTCAAGTGTAATTTTAGAAAGAAGAACAATGATAGTGAAATGTGAAAACTGTGTTCATATCTTTAATTTGCAGGAAAAATCCACACCAAGTTGACATGAGGACAGCGAGAGTGTTTTTAGAAGTAGCAGAACTACATCGAAAACATCTAGGAGGACAGCTGCTCTTTGGCCCAGATGGTTTCCTATACATTTTTCTTGGAGATGGCATGATCACTCTAGATGACATGGAGGAGATGGATGGTTTAAGGTACAAAAACTACCAGTGGATAGACTTCTATTATTGTGCTTAAAAGCTTCTGTGGCTCAGCAGAACTGCAGGCGCTCCTGCGGTTTTTAAGTATTTTTTAAGTATAAGTATATACTTAAAACCCAGACCAGAGGGCAATTGTAATACTGGGTTTTAAATTAATGTAAAACAAGAGGAGACTGAAACAGATTAATGATGAAGAAAGACAGAAAGGAATGTGTTGTAGTGCCTTTTCTCTGCCCCGGCTAGCAGGCTCTGCCTTCGGGCACCGGGCACCCTCTGCCTGCTCCGGGGAGGCGGTCAGAGGCAGCTCGCAGCTGGATGGCACCGAGGGGATAAAGGAGCGAGAGGGGACTTTCGGCATGGGGTTCAGAGGTTTATTGAGGGAACGAGCTCCAGAGGCCGAAAGACCTCACAAAATGGAGGCACGAGGCTTTATAGGGAGGATCGCAGGGTCAGAGGCATAATATGAACAGACCAATGGGAAAGGTACGGGGAGGGGCGAGGGTACAGGAGACCAATAAGGTACTGAACAACTTAGAAGCTTCTAAAACAGGACCATACAAGGAAATTCAAAAGGATCACATTAGGTAGGGAGGAGACAAGGAATTTACAGCTTAACACAAGGCTCTACTAGGAACCAAAAACAGGTCACCACGGGAATGAATTTAAACATCACATCTTTTCATGTTTATAAAAAGAGTTTTGGCGCTCTTCTACTTCTTCTTTCCTCCATCACAATCATAAATGTAAGCTAAAACATTTTAGTTTCTCTTGTTTCGTATAAGAAGTTCTGAATCCTTACTAAAAAGTATCAACATCTCCATTCAAACAATAAAATTATTTTCTCACTTGCTTTCTATATAATTAGTCTTTGGATTGTACTGTGACTAGAAATCATTGAATTCAAGAGTAGGATCCAAAGTGTGAGCAAAAAGCATTATGTAATTACAAAGTGATAATATCCATAGTTACTCTAGATGACACACAGTATAAAAGAGTTAGTAGCCTTATATTTGAAGCCATAAACAATTTTGATGTTTGGAAAGTTGTTCTTATGATCAAGTTGCTTCCCAACATGGTCAGAGGCATTTTAGTCTGCACATAACAAGGCAAGCTATTTGCCAAACTGAATCTTGGATAGGCTCTGCTACTCTTCTTTGGACTTGCATCCACCACGAAATCACTCTGTGTGTGTTTAATCAGTAAAGTGGGTCGTTTACTTTGCTGGTTCACTCTAGTATTATCTGGATTAAACCTACCAGTAAAATACTTTTTAAAACCCAATTATTTTACCCTCCAACTCTCTCAGTGATTTTACAGGTTCTGTATTGCGCCTCGACGTCAATACTGACCTGTGCAATGTCCCTTATTCCATCCCACGGAGCAACCCACACTTCAATAGCACTAACCAACCTCCTGAGATTTTTGCACATGGACTCCACAATCCAGGCCGGTAAGTAAGTTTCAATTTAACTGAAATTACTCTAGAGCAGACACTGTTTTCAACCAGACTTCTTTTATACAGTCAGGCAGCAATATTTCAATAATAAAAGCACTCATGAACTTTTTGAATCTTCCACTCCTCCACCTCCACACATATGTCACTGTTAGAAACAAATGTACACTGGCAAAGGGGAAAGAGAAGAGCATGCACAACTACTACAAGTCAAGACCAAACTGACAGAAACAAAGTACAGCATTTTTAGTTCTAATAAATAATAAAATTACTACCTTTGTGAAAGAAAAGAGCTTAAAGCAGAGAGTTGGTAAAGTACAGCTGAGATGGGAATCTTGACTGGGAAAAAAAGGCACGTGAGAAACAAATGAGAACATCTGGTGATATCTAAACAATAGCAAAGAGGAGAACAATGCTCTAACTAAACAACACATAATTCAGCAAATTAGGTGGGTGGTAGTACTGAAGTGACATTTAAAGTCATGGTTTGAAAAAAAATCAGAAAGTCAAGTTGTTCAGATAAGGAGTTGATTCTTGGACTTTTTAACAGTCCAAAATTCCTGCACCATCTAAGTTTATGTAGCTTGGTTAAGGCACTATTCTTCTCAGGTGCTATAGAGCAGACTACATTTTATCACTAGGGAAAAACAGTTTTACTTCACATTACATAGAAATGGTGTAGGAATGGGAAAGTTGTATTATCTCTTGTATATAAATCTAACACATTTCTCAGGTATTTTGGTTCAGCATGAAATAGGTCCCTCAAATGAGTAGGTACCACAAAGAAACAATAACACTTTAAAATGTAATGCTTCATTTTGATAATTATATGTTATGAACTCACCTTTCTCCTGGATTTTCTCTTTTTTTTGTTGTTTTACAGTTGTGCTGTGGACCGGCACCCAACAAATGTAAACATAAATTTAACCATACTTTGTTCAGATTCAAATGGAAAGAACAGATCTTCAGCAAGAATCTTACAAATAATAAAGGGTAAAGACTATGGTAAGTTCTATCCAGGCTAAAGCTGCTGGCAACAGTCAGATTCTATGTCCATGGAATAATAAATAGAAAGCAGAAGAGAATACATAAAGGACTGTTGGACCGTGACAGGAAACTTACAGCATACATAGGATAGATAACTTATCAGAGATGGAAGTGAAAAGTTCTATTTTTTCAAGAGAAATCTTCAATGTAGAAGCAGATAAAAGCTGCAGGACAAAACCAAATTGAAATGACTCAACTTTGTTCTTGGTGTAGAATATCATGTAAATAAGATTTAACAAATTTGACAGTTGCTAGTCTGTCAAAGATCTCACTGTTGCTGTATATTTTGGCTCATAAAGAGAATATTTTGGAATATCAGGAAATGATGAAAATGTATTCTTAGTCTTTCACAAATAACCTTTTAAGACAGAGAATGGAAACCTCATGTAATGTGCCTCTTATAATGGAAAAAGTGAGATAGACAACAACAGACCACAACCAAACAGGGAAATGACTGAGCTGTGTTTAAATGTTACTAAAAATAAAAAACTTAGAAAAAGGCACTATGCTACTACTTCATAATAAATGACTAGTTTAGATTAGATTACAAAAAGATAAATATACTCAATTAGGGGCTTTAAAATATTAAAGGGCTTCATGTTCTCTCTGAATCAGTATGGTTGTCAGTCACAATTTCAGTTTGATGTTGAAATCTGATGCTCACCACGATCGCTTGCTAGTTCAGGCAAGCCAGGTGACCCTTCCTCTGAGCTATCACCTGCCCTGGCTGCCCCTTTAGCAGCTTGTAAATTCCTGATGGTAACGTGTGATAAATGCCAACGGTGTGTAAAGGCAGTGAGAGCTGGCCTGTCTCCTGGAATGTAGCGTTTCCCTTCCTAATTCACATCCCTAGGTTCTCCCACCTGTGCTTCCCCTGAAAGCAAAGCAGCTGTGCTGGCTGGCACAACCGTACACAATCGCATAATGCAATTGTACTGCTTCGGTTATTGCATGTATTTTCTGTGTCCGTTTTATAAAAGCCAAACCAAAGAATAATATTTGGTTAACCACTGCTCCAATGGAATTTTGACTGCATCCTTATTGCAGAGTGTAAACTAAGCAATATTGTGTCTATCCAGAGCAGCTTGCCAATATTAATACTAGGCTGTGGGTCAATGGCTTCAATAAAAAGAGTTCACCATCCTTTTCTCCCCCATAAAATTTCAGCTCTAACTTATGTAGAACAATCTGGGAAATGCATTTATCGATGACTTAGAGATAGCCCTCTGACTAAAAAAAAATCCTATTAAAAAAATGGTCTATTGGCTATGGCTTTCTTTAAAATTATGCAGCTAGCATATCAAATGGAGCCTACTTGTACCCTAAGCAGTATTTGATTGCATGAACAGGAACATGTACACTGCAACTTCCTTGAAGAATTATTTGATAGGACTAAACTCTGGTTTTGTGAAATAAAAAAGGGGGAGAAAAAGTATAGGAATTGAAATTACTACAGCAGCATAAAATAAATTACCACGAGAAGCTACAGCCAGTAAGAGTAGTGTTTTATGGGATGTAACAGACATACCATATTTAAAACTGTGATTTGGGAAGTTTCTCAAACCATAGAAAAGCTTTCAAAACAAGTTCTACTGAAAATCACTGGAATTCCTGCTCTTAGATACTGGACTCTACAGTGAACGGGGGTTATTTTATTCCTGAAGTTCAGGAGATCCATTCTGCAGACTGCATTGACATGTAGAAATTAAATCACATTGATTTCAATGGAAGTCCAGCCTAGTCTTTATGTAGTTTTAATCTCCCAGTTTGTGCACATGGAAGAAAGCAATTATAGCCTCTCCTTTTGAAATCTCTAATGGATTGCTTCACAAACAGACTTTGCTGTAATTTTCTGATTTTTTTTAACATCTCATTTCTGGCAACACATCTTGAATTCTGAGGAATCTTTAAATGGAATTAATCTCTTTTCTTGAAGCAGTAACATTTTCATAAATGTGCATCAATATGAAAATGCGTATGATCTAATGCTACGGTAGTTCCTTTCCAGAGAGTGAGCCCTCACTTCTAGAATTCAAACCATTTAGCAGTGGATCCCTGGTTGGTGGATTTGTGTATCGGGGCTGCCAGTCGGAGAGGCTCTATGGAAGTTACGTGTTTGGAGACCGCAATGGGTAGGTTTTGTACAACTCGCTCTTAAACAGAAATGTGTGTAAAGGGTAAGGTGTATTTAGTCACTCAGCTGCATGTAGAAAGCAACACCAACAGTCTCGCATATTGTGTCACTTTGCCAGTTTAGCAGCGTAGTAATGCAGATTATATTCTAGATTTGGGAATAAAATAGCACAGCATTCTGATGAATGGTGACATACAGAACATACCTAATCCTTGGAAAAAAGTCCAGGAAATCATAAGACAAGGAACTGCACAGATGTATCTATGAAGCTACTTGCAGCAAGTGTTTACTTATTTATCTGGACGATGAAAACTCTCTGTTCAAAATGTAATATAACAATTTGTTTTATGTGTTTTTGAATATAGAAATTTTTTAACGCTGCAACAGAGTCCTGCAACCAAACAGTGGCAAGAGAAACCCCTCTGTCTTGGCAACACTGGCTCATGTAGAGGTTTCTTTTCAGGCCCTGTCTTGGGATTTGGAGAAGACGAATTAGGTAAATGCTAAAAGAATTGTTCTTAAATCATAATTCCTGTTGAAGTATTCATAATTATAGTAAATGTTTAAAATGAAGGCTATCTGTCCTTTGCCAGAGCTGTCTACACTGCTCTCAGCTACACCTCAGCAGCCTGGAAAGAAGAACTGAGCAGAGAATGTGTTGTTGGAAGGGGCAGAGGTCCTTACTGTGCCTCACATGCTGTGAACTGTGTCACTCACTGTGACACAATGTATAAAATACTTGCTTTTATTCCCAACATTACAGAACTAAGGGGCAAAGATATTACATGACCAGACTGATCCCCTCTTCTCCCTTCCTCACAAATTTAATTTTTTTTAACCAATTCTATACTATATGAAAGAAAATACTCTCATGATAGAGTATTTTTCACATTTTAGCATCAGTTTGGGGAAGGTTCTTACATAAAATTTCAAATAGCAAATGATTCTGTTGTATATTTCAGTGTTTCTTCTGAAGTTTTTCTAATTTCATTTGGTAAATACAACTAGATCACAAAAATCATTTATCTGACATCTTAGGAAAGGAGAACTAATTTATTGCACTGGTTTCCCTTACAGGTGAGATTTACATATTATCAAGCAGTAAAAGTATGACACAGCCTCACAGTGGAAAACTCTACAAGATCGTTGACCCAAAAAGGTGAGCACTGCGTTTCTCTTTGGGACCAGTCTTTCCTTCAATAGGTTAAAAACCAGAAGGTAACTGCAGTTCTCTTCACGTGGCTGAATTATGCAATACTGACGTTCAATAAAAAGGAAAATTCTCAATGCAGGGGGCTCCCTAAGAGCAAATGTTCTAGCAGCAGCAAGCAGAATAGATTCACTGTCTCAGAAGAAGTGAATGTCAGAACAACAAGAGGGGTAACCAGCACTAACTCCTGGGAATTTTTACCCTATGACATTGTGCTGAAAGCTGCCCACTTTCCCACCTAGATACATATTCTTAGTATGTTTTCATAGAGGTGTAGACATCCTTAATGTGGAACCATATGGACCAGTCCATATGGTAAAAGAAGCTCCTGGTGGTTCTGAAGCCAAATGATTTGTAAGTACCACAGAAGTTACACAGCATCAGTGGAAGGCAGACGCTGGAATTCTCCCCAGTGCTGCTGCTTCTTTACCTGCTACTGTGATGGGACAGTGCACAACAGGAGCTGGCTCCAAAGATCAGCGTGGTGTGACAATACCTGTTCTGTGTACTGAAAAGCAACTTGGCAGTCTTAGCCAGTGTCAGTTTTGCCATAAGTAAACTGTAAGGGACTCATTCAGTCTTTCCCAAACATCTCTTCTGTTGTACAGGAGATACCACCAATGGAGAATAGCAGAGGACTCCGCTCTCAGTGGGTGTGAGTTGTCACTGCTTACTGGTATTCAACATCCTTCCATACCCCTTCCATTACCTGTCCCTCCCTTGGCAGGCTTGGAGCACCAAGGAGGGAAATCCTATGTCCTTGGACTCTGTGCCAGAAATACACGAAATTCTGTAACAGTTCTTAAAGAACTGCTTCCAAAGGGCTTATAAATCCCACTCAAGTGATTTGTAAGACATGGAATTAATAGGATTGGTCTAATTATTTAGACTAATTTACCAGTTGTAAAATGAGGATAAATGAAAATCATCAAACCAAAGTTCCTCAAGGCGTGATCTTTGCAGAGCAGCTGGAGCTATGAAAATATTCAGGAATCTGGAAGGACTGCAAAAAGCCACTTCCCAACATGACCCAGGGGCCCCAGCAGTAATAAGAGCTGATGGCTAGCAGATACTCACTTTAGCTGGGGGAATACCATTTTCCTCATGATGGATCTTGCTGTTCTATCAGACCAAGTTCTGACATGTGAAAGTAGCACATCAATCCTGCAAGAGTATCAGAAATCAACACAAAATGAGACAGCCAACAGAAATGAAGTTCGCTGTATAATTACTTTGACCCCATCATACCCTGCAAAAGCAGCTGCCTATTTGTTCAGCATCTACTTCAGCATGTTCCTCCACGAGTATCAGATACAGTTAGACTTCCACTTTTGGCTTTGCTGTTAAGAGAGGAACTTATTTTCTTGTCAAACTTAAATTCTAAACATTGTTACTGGGATAACAAGTGAATACAACAAGAAAATCATGACATTGGATGCCTGCTGTACTGTAAGTTACAGTAGAGTTTCAGTGGTAGTGGAGTTTCAGTGTTTTATAATTGTACTACCCCAAAACTACAACAAATCATTTGGAAGCAGATGTTACTGCAGGTTAGTGCACTCTGTCAGTCAAGGTTATTATGTATGTTTTATTTATGCTTTCTGGTATTGAAAACATTTTTTTAGAACAAAACTTGCCATTCTTCCTGGGATTGTTTAGTCTGTTGGTGTATGGTTTTAAGTGAATTTTACACCCTAAATCCACTATTAGTATCTAATTACATGGGCCTGCCTTGTTTGACCTCAGCTTTTTGTTCTTGTTACCTCTTCCAGTAGGGTGGTCTTCAGCTGACATACCTGAAAGGCCAGACCTCCCATTGCTGCACTCACGGTTGGCTGTTTTCATGCATGGAAAAGGGTCAAGACTGTGTTTGGTTACTGGTGAAAGTAACCAGAAAACTATAAAATACTTTTGTAAATTGGCACACAGTTGAAATTAAACAGACTGTGGTAAAGGGATATCATTTTTGGTAACACTTCTCAGAAACATGGGATAATTTTCATTCAGGCAAAGTTTTGAATTTTGTTGTTTTTCAGTCTCGCACCATTGCAGATTTTAAGGGAAAGATAATGAGTGACTTCCACAAAAGAGCACTGCAGCTCTATTTGCCATTCCATCCTAAGTTCATACCACCCCTGTAAACAACTTTAAAATTCCATGGTTTTGGCAAATGTTCATGTAAAGTTTTAGTGACAAAATACTGTTATTTAGAAGATAATATTGTTTTCCATGTTAGTATTTTGTTGCTTCTCCTCATGGTGTGCACCATACCAATATAGCAAATATACACATAAACCCTACCACACTAAGCTTTCTAGAACACAAAGTAAAGAAGCTGCAGGTGGACTATGAGTAGCAGGTAAAAATAAAATCATCAAACTATTGATTTTTCATGTCTTAGAAATTAATTACTTATTAAAAAAACCCTGTGAGAGGTGGCCCCTGGCAGACCAGTTAATTTGCAAAGAGAATCTTCCATGCCTGGGGCAGTGTAAGAAACAAAATTATAATTTCTTGCAGTAGCCCCTTGTTGAAAATCAGTAATTCCGTGCAAACCCAGGTGGTCATTTGTACGCTGCTGCAAACTTACAAAATTGTTCTTTTATTTAGAAAAATAAAAATTACATGAAGGTGCAGGACTTGATTTCTTTTGATCTTTTTAGAATCATAGAAACATTAAGGTTGGAAAAGACTTCCAAGATCATCAAGTCTAACCTTTGACAGAAAACCACCTTGTCAAATAAACCACAGCACTGAGTGCCATGTCCAGGTGTTTCTTGAACACCTCCAGGGATGGTGTCCCACTGACTCCACCTCTTCCCTGGGCTTAAAAATTTCCTTTCAGTGAAAAAATTCTTCCTGATGTCCAACTTGAACCTCCCCTGGCAGAGCTTGCAGCCATGTCCTCTTGTCTTGTAGAAAACTACTGCATATTCAAAGTTGTTCTCAAACATAACCATGACTCCTATTTTTCTCGTATCAAATGTAGCTTAAGACAGAAATCTATTACTTGGATATAATAAAAAATCAAATTAAGTGGACAGGCTAAAACATTAGGAGATTAGAAGATTAGAGTAATCCAGAAAGCTCTTTGCATTAGCTGTCAACACTCAGCAATGTGAAAGTCCCATCCTAAAACAATCCTTCAAATGTAACAGAAATGAGGTGTTAAACTGAGGTGCTATAGGACAAATTGATGAACATGATCAATAAGGAGGTTCTGAATCCCACAATCATCAAAGCAGTTTGAAATGCAGCATTCCAGGTACCACAGTAAAACTTTTGTTCAGTTCTTCCAAATACTTCATGTCAATAACTAAAGAGACTCCCACTGAAAGCACCGAGTGAAGTAATCCTTCTCTTTGTGAAAAGGTTGTTATAATGATACATTATTGCCTGAGAGCTCATGGACAATGAAGTGATTTAAAAAAGCCCTAAGTATGTGAGGTGCTGCAAAATATAAATATAAATATACTACATATTACCAAAAATCCCACAGAGAGAAGAGTATAGCCAATAGCATATTTAGCTTTGAGGCTGGAGGAGATATGGGAAACATTAAACATTTCAAGCACATAAAACCAACATTGGGCACATTAGTTAAACTGGCAGTTAAGAGAAGAAGTTCTGAAGGTAAAAATGTCCCTGAAAAATATATCCATTGTTTAATAATTACCAAAAATCCTGTTATCACTACTTATATTTTCCACCAGTGAGAAAATATAGGGAGAAAGACTTACGTTCTTCTCACCTAACAGGTAGGGTCAGTCAGATATCCTGAAGGTCAGTGCAAATACTAGCATTTTATAAATCGTTTTTGTGGCCAAAAACCAAAATGTTTTTATTTTCTAGTTTTCTACTTTCTGTTTCATAACTTTTCTGTTGTGTTTTCTGTTTCTAAAAATACATTCTAATATCAATCACAAAAGTATTGATGAATTCAAAAGAAAAAATAACTAAGTAAACAGTGATGTAGAAAATGTATAGTGGTCCAAAGATTACAGTTAGCTGATAACAGGGAAAACAGGAGACAAACCCATTAGAAAAGAAAAACTAATCATTTTTCTAGCATGATGAGAGGAGAAAATCAACTGTGAAAATGAATATTTAAATAACTAAGATCTGTTGATAGGTCCACGCAGTCTGTAATTTAAACATTATTGCTAGACCAAGAAGTAAGAAAATAAACTTTGGGTGGTGGGAGAACAGCCATAAAGTGGCTTTGTAAGTCTTCTTTCAGAGTACTTATAACATGATCACTTTAATTTCTAAGGAAATCACAGATAAAAGGAAAGATATTCAGAGAAAAGTTCTCAAAGTGACAGACAGTGCAAAAGTTTTCCATTTAAAAGACGTTCTGTATCTCTTGTGAAGTTTTAAGTGTGAAGCTTTAAGAGTTTGCCACCATCAATACGGTGGTTCCAAAGGGGATGAGTAATTGTCTTGACCAGGATGGCTCACTGAAAGCAGCAGGTGATTTCTATGAAAGAGAGCGGAGCCTGAGTAAGTGTTCCTGCACACAGAAGATGATTGCCTCTTCCTCTCCTTGCAACACCTTATAGATCTGGATTTCAATGTGTTTCGTATCAACAGCCGGAATAGCTGCTTCCCGTTGGATTGAAACTTGAACTTGATTCAAACCATCTCACTCCTCTTTCATGCCCCTCCAGAGTATATAATTCCACTTATCATCCTTTCCATCATCACCTTCCGGGATTTCCGCTGTCGGAGAGCATTTCCAAACAGACTGATTTCAAACACGAAGGGACAGTATCTAGGTCATGCCTCATTTTGACGTTGTTCAGGCTCTTTAGAAAACCATTAGTGATTTGATTTTTTAGTATGAGTCAGGAGTGTTTGTAGTATGACAGAAGAAAAGCATTTATGAAAGCGTAGCCCTATTTGAGACTTTAATTACTGTGGAAATAGAAACACACAGTTTCAGAGTAATCTGCATCAAGATACTCAGTTCTGATGGGTTTTAGATAAACTCCAAAGCTCCTACTGGAAACTCTCTGTAGAAGGAGCCAATTTTGTTGGTGAATGCCCTCACCAACCCAGGTGGGCCACATGATTTCTTTCTGTTCAGAAAGTTACTATCCCTTAAGTCATTTGAGGGAATGGAAAGCCAGAATTAATGTCTAATTATGTTTAGTTTAGCCGGAGCATGCAAAATTCTTATCTCATTTACCTACCCACATGCAGTTACTATTCCCACAAGAGATACTAAAGAGAAATTAGAGCTTTTTGCGAATACCAGTCTAGAGAGTTTCACTTTACAGAAGTACTTCACAAAAACTCCTTTGTAACCACGATGGAAAAACCTAAGGATTTTTTTCAATCACATCACAGCTCACTGACTGTAAAAGTTTTTGTTTTGGTTTCGTATTTTTTTCCCCTTTTCTTAAAGTCTTTCTAGCGTTGGCTATTAAGGAGTTCTCACTTTTTATCGCTTTATAAGGAAAAAAAACCCAGCTCAGTTTATCTTTTGCTTATTTTCTGGAGCCTGCAGGAAGCCTCTGCCATCCTAAAGAAAGTCACACATAATAGAGCAGCTTTAACCCAGTAAGCCAGTCTTTCCCAATTCATCAGTCAAAGTGTTATGCAAGTGGCCCCCTAAATTGATAAATTCCCACAGTGCCTGTTGACCCAGCTGCCAAGTGCTCATGCAGCAGGTGTTGTTTTCATGACCACCCTGACAGTAATACAAACTGTTTAGCAGTTGCATTGACCTCTTAGCTATTAACATTGATACAGGCTTCACTAGGGACTAGTTTTCAAACATGACAGAATTTCTTAAGACTGGAGGTCATGAACAAGTATACCATATAAGAATAAATTTGATATGCTGCTGAGTTTAAATCTTAAAAGCCGTGAGTTTTTTCCACATTATTCCCATGTAGTAAATCTGGAGACAAGTAACGAGCTTTTGGCATCTCTCCCAGGACTAAAGGTATACTTTTTAATTTTAGAAGCTGTACCTGAAGAGATGCTATATTTATTCTATGACAAATAGTAAATTTAGGCTATGACAAGGAGTGAAGCAAAATTATTTTTTCTTGACATTTTCCCTTATAAAGGAAAAAACCTCAACAACTAATGCACAAATGTTGGTGATATGCTTAAGCATCATTCTAATACCTGATATCTTATGTGCAGGTAATTGAAGCATAATGTTCCATAATATTTTGCATCAGAATTTCTACAGCAGCATCTCTTGTTTGAATCTGAACATCCAGGAATTTTGTCTGGCTTTTTTTTTTCCTCACTTTAGTGGGGAAGTTGAGATTTTTGATATTATGTCAAAAGCGTGGTGGAGGAATTGTTTTCTGTTCAGTACCATTGTTTTACTGCTGAATTTGGCCCTCCATTTGCATTGATTTGTGCACATCTGAGTTACAGATAGTACATACAGCAGCTAAATCACTCTGTGTGTTTACTGGAGCTGTGAAGAGATGCACTAAAGAAAGCATGAAGTGCTGAGCTATGCCAGGATGAGTTTTAATCTATGAAAGCATGTTGGACTTCTATATGCTTCTAAACTAACAGTAGGGGCTGCTTTCTTCTACTAGCTATGGCAAGGCAGCAAAAATTATTTTACACATTGCACAGTCAAGAATTCCCAGCTCACTGCACACGTCAGCGAAGGGATCCAGCGAGGCCCCAGCCCCCAGTACAACTTTTCCTCCATGTTCCATACATTTAGAGTTGTTATACAGTTTCATGAAAGCCTGTTTTAACAAGCAAGATATACTGTACTGTACTGTATATATGAACAGCTCTTTAAGATAACTAGAATTGTACAGACCATATAAATAGTCATTATCAGCTACATTTTTGGCTGACTTTCTGCGGACCAAATAGTGCTTACTGTAAGAATAATCAAGCTGTACCCTTTAGAGTTTTATAGATTGAGGGATACAAGGAAAAAAATTCTCTCCAGCCCAGAGTGTGGCTCCATCTATTCCCCTCCATTTTCCACGTCAGGAGACACAGTGAAGCACTGGTTATATAAACAAAATCATGGTCCTGTTTAAGCGTGGGAGAGACTGAGTCCCAGCAGTCAGTTTCAGGACTTACGTTATCTTTGTGAGATTCACTTCAACTTGTGCTGAGCCTGAACGTTTCCACCCCTTTCGAGCCCTAAGAATGCAAAGTGTGAGCACTGTGGGGCAGAGGCTTTCTCTCGATTTGTGTTGGTCCCAGAGCAGCACTGGAATCCTGAGAAAAAAGTGTGGCTTTTCCCAGAGCACAGCTAAGGAAAACCAGCGATTCTCACACACGAGGATTCCGCTGCAGCTGCATTTGTATTCCTCTTCTCCCAAGGCACCATGCCAACCAGAATTTTTTCCATCTTTGTTCCTACTCCACCCCACCATTAATAAATATTATCCAAGGCTGATGAGTGCAAGTTATTGATTGATGGTAGAATAAAAGGCAAGGTTATATTCACAAGTACTGAGAGCAGTAGAAAACTTTAAATCATAAAAGTGACCGGCCATGCTCAGCAGGATACAAAAAAGTGTGACTTGTGCCTTCCTAATTGCATACAAAAAGAACCATATATTCTAGCACTATCATAGGTAAATACATCACATCTGTTATAAAATAAATCATTATCTTCCCAAATATAATGCCTTTGTGACTTACGAGCTAATTCTTTGCTAAAGATGTGCCACTGGAGCTCTTTTCCAAGAGATGCTCCAGGAGCCTGAGGTTTTGCTTCCTGCTAAACACTGTACTGTACTTGTGTTTGAGCAAGAAAAAGAGAAGCCTCCCATTTAAAGTAACTTGAAATAAATGGGCTTTAAACAGTGACAGATAAAGAATGTTGCCTTCTTTGCAGTTAGCCATACGGAAATAATTTCAAATATAGATTTTTTTTTTCCAGATGTAGGAATTAGAAGACAGATCTTTTTCCTTTAAATCTGAACAAGTCTCCACTGTAAATTATATTATTTTCTAGAACCGTTTCCCAAATAGCATTGCATGTGAATATTGCATATAATTCTTTAAGTATAGAAACTTTCTAACCAGATCATATGTAATATACTCATTACTACAGAACTGGAATTCCTTACAGGTCAAAAAAAATAATGCATTATATTTAAAAGACAGCTGTGGAAATATGTAAACAGTAAAACTGAAAGAGTTTCAAATATGCTGTACCAAAGGTGTCAAAACATGTTTCAAAGCCCTTAAATAATACAGGACCTTCAGTCTGATTCTCAGAAATGCTTTGGAAATCAGGACTTGGTGCTACACTAAAGAAGCATCTACAAATTCTTTCTGTCCTTAACATCTTTGGGGAACCAGTTCTCGTGTGTGGATGTTTAAATAATCATGGTAGTAATTAAGACTGAGCAGAGAAAGTGCTATGCTGAAACAAACGAGTGGGCCTGTACTGTATTACTTTGTTTCAAAGAAAAATGCAAGAAACCCTGTAGTGGACCATTAACAAGATGCTTGCCAAAATGGGAGGGGGAAATGTAAGCCCAGTCAGCTAGTGAGGGACTTAGGTATGAACGCTTATTTTTTAAAAAATTATTTTTACCCTAATATTACCTTGAATGGCCCCACTGTGCACAGAAATATATATTTAAAATCCTTGTAGAACATGGGCTTCAGATATCTTTTTATGTCTTAGAAGCCATGAGTTCACCTAGTTAATTTTATTATCCTTAGCTTAATTTTTTTCCCTTGATGTTTCTTCTGATGTTGAAATGGGAGATAAACATGAATGCCCTGTTCTTCTCCTCTTTTTCTTCTGTCACAGTTTTCTGCACCTCCATCATACCCGTTCTTTCTCAGGCTCCAAAAACTATCCTTTCCTCCATGCAGGTGCACAAGCTGCTATTCCAGCTATTTGCATATAACTGGGGTGTAATACTGATGTCAGTATATTGAACAATGTTATTTTCTATTCTATTCTATCTCATACAATTTTGTTTTGGTTTATTTGGATTCTAGCTGGACACTTAGCCAAGGTTTCTCTGAGCTCTCCACAAAACGATTAGAATCTTTTTCCTGCTCATTTCAAGCTTAGTATGTATGGCAGCAGTTCAGATGATTTCCTTGAAAATGAGTAATTTTGTATTTGTCACTAATTAACTTAATTTTCCATGATGCTCCTATTCAATTACTTGATTAGATCACTTGGGAGGCCCTGACATTCGTTTCCAAACTTGTACCTGTGCAACCAAACCTACAGCAGAGACAAAACATGGTACCTCTACTGGGAACCTGTAAGCTTTTGGATGATCCTATCACCCCAACCAAAACATCCAGTATCAGAAATATTTTAAGTCAGCTGAACTAGAATTTCCTTCATGCGTGCATTCCACAGAATCACCTGATGGTGCATGGCTGAGTTTGGAAGGCACCTCTGGAGGGCACCTGGTCCAACCCCCTGCTCAAGCGGGGACTCCTACACCCAATTTCCCAGGACCACGTCCAGACAAATTCCAAGTATCTTCAATGATGAAGTATTCCAAGTATCTTCAAGTATCTTCAGACTCCACAACTCTCTGGGCAACCTCTGCTAGTGCTTGGTCACTCTCAGAGTGAGAAAGTCTTTCCTGATGTCCTTAAATAAGCATCCAGAATCCACAATCCAAATATCATTCCATGAAAATATGGAAATAAAAAGCCAGCAGTGTAAAACCGCATTTGTAGACAGAGGTAGTTCTTCTGCCAAATTAATTCACGTCATAAAGTGTGACATAAAACTTGTTCAGGTTACTCTTCCCCCTTTCTTAGGGGAAATCTAGATCAGCTAGAAATGCAAAAAGACACCATCAGATGCTGCCTGCAATAAGCTGGCAGCTTTATGAACCTTCAGTAAACTGGTTTTGGCAGGTTCATGCTTCAAGAATTCTCAAGGACTATTGCTTAATCTTGTAGAAGATCTCTGAAGGCAGCTATATGAAATAATAGCAAATTGCACTGTATTTTTCTGTACTGTAACATATCATGTCTATGCTTACTGTTTTTTCTGAGGAAAAAAGAAATCTCATGATTTCTCCCAATGATAATACTATAGCAGAGAATCAAGCCTTTAATAAAAAAAATCAAAATTTTTCTCCTTGATCCCGACTTTTAACTCTTTGCTTGGTTTGTATGGTTTTATTCAGGCCTTTAGTCCCCGAAGAATGCAAAAGAACAGCTCAGCCTGCACAGATACTGACATCTGAATGCTCAAGGCATTGTCGGAATGGGCACTGCACTCCCACAGGAAAATGCTGCTGTAACCAAGGCTGGGAAGGAGAGTTCTGCAGAACTGGTTTGTATATAGATTCATAGCAACAAGTGAAAAAAGCAGTCACATGTCATAATTAGCTTTTAATTATTTGCTCAGAGAAATTTTCAGGTAGATGTTGACCAATATATTGGCCTTCAGTTCTAAGACATTAAAAAATACTGATTTCGTGAGTTGTAGGAGAACAATAAGTCTTTAGATAAGTACAACTCTAAAACATCTAATGCATTGCCAACCAGTGCAGAATGTAATTGATAGCATAAATATGACAAGAGTATCCTTTTTTTTTGGCCAAGATTTTAAAATGAAATGAGATGCAGTCAATACATATCCTGTGTTTGGACATCCACCTTCCACTTGCAGTATTATCACTGTCAGTGTCAAATAGACTTGTCAGGAAAGATGGCAAATCAGAACTGGAGGTCTCCATTGCATATTTTGCACTTCACTAACTTAATGCAGATTATTTAGTTTTGGTACATTCTTGCTTTTGATCCTACAGAATGAAATGGCTCCATTTTGCTAAAGAGAATTCTATGTACAACTTATCACAAAGCGCCTAATAATCAATGTTATTGTGATCCATTATTACAGTGATTTCATCAAGTCCTATCTTGTTGCTTTGGATTTTAAAAGTCACTTGGAAAAGTGACTGTGATCAAGCTAAGGTGATAGGAGTACCAGCAGAGGGGTGAGGTGAATGAGCCTAGAGTGCCACAGCTGTGCCATCACGGTCTCAGAGGCCGTGGTTCTGTCTGAGCTGTGTAATTTTGGCCAGTGCAGATGCTCCAGAGCCAACCTGGGTACCAAAAGGTGTTATTACAAAGATGCTTTTCCTCAGCATCAGCAGAGTCCTCTGGCTGGGCGTATTTGGTTGGCGAGTTTGACCAGATGCCCACACAAAGAGAGAACATTAACATAGTGGCAGTAGAACTCAAAGGAATAGCAGGGATTAAGAGAAAACAAGGATCCCATGGATAATTCAGGTTGGAAGGGTGCTCAGGAGGGCCCTGGTGAAGCAGGGCCAGCTATGAAGTCCTGGAGCATAAATTTCAGCAACCTCCAGGTTTTTAGTGATGAGTAGGAATGACTTTGGAATGAAATGAAATGAATTAATCACTAATAATGTATCTTACTGGCAAAGATTCATGAGCTGGTCATCTACAACCCAGCAATGAAGGCAGGTTAGAGAAATGGATGAGGTAATCTGGCCAAAAAGCACAACTTCAATTGTCCTCACTTGTCAGTCAGAGCCCTCCTAGAGAATGAGGCCCATTCTACAGACTTTGTCCAACGTGAACATAAATAGGTCTTGAATAACCTGTTTTGTTTAAAAGATCACAGCTTTATGATAGATAATTTGATGGACACAATGAGCAAGAAAGCCACAGAAAATACGTAGACTAAGGATCTTCCTTCCCTGTATCCCACACAACAATTAATAGGGGTGTTCTAAGTTGAACCTCAAGCTACCCTTATAGTTTAAATAAGAAAATTTACCTTACAAGGTATGAGTTCCTTTTTCGTGTAATTAAGAAACTCATGGATAAAATCAAGAAACCTGTATTTCTGTAGTGTATTATAAATATCCGTAAATCCATATTAAAGTTCATTGCAATAGACAAAATTAAATAGCATAACACCTGCAGAAAAAGAAAGATATATTAGATATATATATCAAGGTGCTGTGACTACCCTAGAAGACAATACTTCCACAGATAAAGTTATTGATTATTAGTTTTTCTAACACTGGCTGCAATTTAAAAATAGGAGCTATATTTGAAAAACCGAAGCAAGCTGATAACCTAGAACTCTATAGATAAATCAGGCATCTGCTAAAGAGAGAGAAAATTTTGAAACTTATATAACTGATAGAAATGGTTGAAAAAATACTCTGGCTCTCTTTTCTCTAAAAGGAATTCAATTTTGGTCCCAGCATTAAGTGATTCAAGAGCTGAAGGAGTGCATCTCTGGTCAGGTGTAGTGTGCTTTGCTAAGACACGTGTGTAGTGCAGAGTTCTGAGTATACAAAGGAGTTTGGCTGAGATTCTAAATGAAACCTGAATACGGGAATTGAACACTTTTTAAAAATCTGTTATTTAAGTTTATCAGTCTTTCCCGGGTAACATCCTCTCAGACATACAAAATTACTTCCTCCCCCTAATATTCTAAAACTTTAAAAAATATGCTTTCGACACTCCTAATATTTCATCCTTTCTATGCTGTTTTTAATTTATATGCTTTATCACGACAAGGTTAGAAAAGCTCTAAATGAATGTGTGCTGTATATTTTTTGGTTTGTGATGTTCTAAACAAATTGGAAAATTGCTGTTTTTTCACCCACAGCAAAATGTGACCCAGCCTGTCGACATGGAGGTGTCTGTGTAAGGCCCAATAAATGCTTATGTAAAAAAGGCTATCTCGGCCCCCAGTGTGAACAAGTGGATAGAAACATCCGAAGAGTGACAAGGGCAGGTATTCTTGATCAGATCCTAGACATGACATCCTATTTGCTGGATCTAACCAGCTACATTGTATAATTTCTGGGACTATTTGGAAACTCCACTTTCAACGGGCATTTGTTTTGAATCCTGTCGTTTTTGAAAGACTGTTATCCTGCAACAAACACCGGTGATTTGATTTACTTTATTAATTTAAGTGTAATATCCACAAATGTGCAGAAAAACCCCTTGTATGTGTGTAAATATTGCTGCACGTCTCCCCAGACGTCCCGATATCCAATATGTGCACACATACACACGCAGCCGCTATGACAAATACGGTTTTGCAGAGAGTGGAATCTTTTTTAATATTTATTTCTTCATGAGAAATAGTTTACGAAGCAATTCCACTGTAAAACACATTTTCGTCAAAGGACTTTCCTGATGTCTTAATGGCTTCTTTGACATCCCAGAAATCTCGTTCCTGTACCTATCTGATTATAGCAGTGAGAAAGCAGTTTCCAAACATCGCTGTATAAACTGCTGGACTTAATAAAATCCAGTTGTAACAGTTTCTAAGGTAAACTGAACTCCATCATGAGACAATATTTCAGAACTGCTTAATGCATTCCTATCTAGGCAATTCATTGTAAGACTGTAACCTTCACTTTCATCAATGTAACTCTATTACAGAATGTTATTTCTTTATCTAGCATAGATGCAAAAATCTGGTTATCGCAGCTTAATATCAAGATTGTTTCAAGTGTTTAATAATTAAATTATATTCGCATATTTCAAAACCAGTCATCCTAGAAGGTCTGCTTTTTATCATATATTTTATTTAACGATGGGCACTGGGTTCATGTTACATATTTATATTATTTTATTTTATTTTTATAATATAGACATCACCTAGATGAAACAGCTTTACCATGTCCTGTAAAATACTAAAGTTACATTTTCACCGACTTAATTGGAAAGAGGGGGAAAGAGAGAGCAAACACACACACACAGTTTAATGTGTTGTGGATCTAATCTAGAAATGTACCCTTGTGTCAACTAATGTTCATTTATGCCGGATAAGCAAAAAAGCAAACTCCCACCAACCATAATAAAATTGCAGCAAGCGTTAAAAGTGTCCATAAAGTGATTTTCACTGTAGCAGGACAGTGTGAGAAGTGACACGGGCAGACTCTGCCGATGTCACACTGAACGGAGCATCCCAGGGTGAGAGCGCACACGAGCACGTGCTGACTGTGTGTGGTGTCACTTGTACAAAACCATCAGCACTTCTTGCCAAATGCAGTTCTAAATGTTCCTTGGAGAGCTAACAGAAAACCGAGTCTTTGTAAATGTGTCAATAAATGTGGCGTATGTGCTGTAGTCAGGTTTTCTAAGGTATTAATTAATCAGATGTATCTGCAGAACTCATGCCCTCTTACCTCCAGCTCTACTGGCAGTTTCTTTGTTCACTGCTTACCATCAGGTTTCCTTTGCACTACCTGCAAACTACCTACTGCAGCTTTTACAAAATCTTGCCTAAGAAAAGAAAGCAGAGCAGCCCCAGTGTGCACATCCTGTGGTCCTTAGAAGCAGCTGCTCATGCAGCAACAATTGACAACACTTTAGCCAAAAGAGATCTAAAAGACTTTTGCCGTGTTACTCTCCAGTGGTAAAATCATCTCTCCAGGGCAGCAACATGCAATGAATTCTCCCTTACAGAAATTTGTCATTCTTCATTTAGTGAGTATTAAATCTGAAATTACAGCATAACCGATACTTGCATTTCTGTGTCTCACACATTCCAGCTCCAAGGAACAGACGATTACATTTGCCTTCCATATATGTTTGCCTGGGTTTCAAGTGACCTCATGCCAAATGGAAATTGGTTGAGAAATCTTGGTTAAGTGCTCAGAGAACAATGGTCTGCATTAAAAAGTGCATGCATAATTTTGCACAATGTAGATTCAACGGACAGTCCATTGAAAGACATCTTGGGATTAAATGAGCATGGAGACCAAATTGCCCTCTCACCCCAGAAAAGGGTGGTCCCTTATAGTCACATGAACACTTCATTGGCTAAGCAGTGTGACCAATCTTAAAATGAACCCTGTGGTAGCATCTGTAGGTTAATAGCAGCTCTTTGTCTCCGCTGCTTTCTGCCTTTAGTCTTTTCCCTGAATTCCATCACAAGAAGTTTTACAATTAAAAAATGTCCTGACAACCATTTTTGTAAATTGACCTTAGCATCTAATCTTTCCTTATTCAACGTGGGTGACAAAAATGTGAACTTCTCATGAATGAGCCAGCTGTCTGAATCTGTCACATAGCACGGTTTTATTACACTCTTCATAATCAGCAAAGCAAGAAAGTCGCTGAAGTATTTTAGCAACGTTTAAATATCTGACAGAGATAACATCTTTAACACTTTCTTCAATGAAATATATTTAAAAATAAATCCTACTTTAACTCCACTGTGACATGTTATTTTCAAAAACCAGCTGGGGAGATGTGATAGTTCTTTTCTCACTGCTTAGTTCCTTAGAAAATGCCACAGATGGCACCTAAATTGAAGATTCACAATAATATATGTGCCATAGTCATGCAGAGAACAGAAAACAATGATCTTAGAGTTCTGATCCTAATAATAAAGACAATTTAGTTTAATCGTGAAATCCGAAAATAAAACTCCAGTAAGAGCTAAGAATTAAATCCAGGCCTCATTTAAATCAACAGCAAAAACTCACATCGACTGTGCTGCACCCAGAAAATCACCTTCAAAATTTAAGCAAAATTCTCCAGTTTGTTTTATTTTTAAAAAATTTCTGCTCTCAGTCATTCCATAAAAACTTCAAAACTAAGAAATAATCTAAGTGAAGGTCAGAGGGAGAGGGGAGATAGTTTGTGAAACTGTTTTGATTCATTTTAAAATCATCTTTTATATTGTGTGAAAGCAGGCATCTGCATTAAGCCCACATGTACATAGGAAGTCCCACTGGAAAAGAAGTATTCTCATAAAAAAAAAAAAAAGGACACAAAAAATCCTAGCTGCTTATTTATCAAAAGAAACTATACTATTAAAAAGAGTGAGCAAACCCCAGGCCTAGCCACCCAAGATGCTGATATAAAAAGGGCAACTGCAGTAATTGCCCTGAGAATTGGCATACAAAAAAAAAAAAAAAGGGTCTGTAGAAAGCCTGTTGCCAGTTAGGTCATTCTGCAGCCATTCTCACACAACCTCCAAGAGTGTCCCAGAATAAAACTGAGCTTATAAATGAAACTAGATAAATGAGGCAATTAGATAAGGGCCTCCAGAAGGGATTTTATGTATGTGTTCAAGTTGTCTCTGTCTCTGTGTCTCTCTCTCCTAATCTTTTATTCCATTCATTTCTTCCTTTATTCAGAGGTACTGCCTCTCTGTTCCCAACACATTGTACATTTCAAGCATTCTTTCAGCCTTTCTGCTGCTAAAGGAGAACAAATGTACCTGTTGCAAGAAACATGACTCTCCCTGATGCCTGCTAGTTTTAAACCCCTGCTTTATTATTTTGGGACAGAAAACTCATATTTCTCTTTTTGTGTGCCACTGATCAGAAAGAAGGCATGTTACTGGAATATAAGGAGAAACATCTTTACTCCATAGATAAGCAGGGAGACAGAAAGATGTTATGCAAAATCAGCTC
This sequence comes from Oriolus oriolus, assembly GCA_013400235.1. Classification (NCBI taxonomy): domain Eukaryota; kingdom Metazoa; phylum Chordata; class Aves; order Passeriformes; family Corvidae; genus Oriolus; species Oriolus oriolus. The sequence continues at coordinate 1,217,392 of VXBT01014028.1, forward strand.
CAAATCGTTTCACTCCATTTCAGAAAAACAGTAAACTCATTTTTCTACTGCACCCAATAAGAAATACTGACTCAAAGCCTCCCGCTCTGGGAATAAATTTCTTCTGTCAACAGTCAGGAACACAGATCCAAACTCTTTTTACCTTTAAATCCTCACACGTTATTCTATTTCATGCAAACGAAGTGTAAGTTAGGTATAAATAAGAGTATAAATTCTGTATCACTGACATGACACCTCTGTTTATCTCCTTCTTTCATTCACTTGTCCACATTTGGTTTTGCAGCTCCTTCCTTTCCAGACCTACAGCAAATATCAACAATTCCTGGTTGCTGCAGGTGCTTATTATTTTTGAAACTGCCTGACAGATGTGCGCATCAAAAAAGCTTCCCAGCTGGCTGAGGCCTTTATCTTTTGGTAATTCCACAGAATTTTGTTATTTTATAGTGACTTCTAGCACTGTGTCTTAGCTGGGCTTTTACAGTTCAGGAGTCCCAGCCTCACACAGCTCAGGCATAGACAGACTGAAGCTGGAGGAAGGCAGAAATCACTTCAGTCGCTGTGCTTATCAGAGTTACCCACTGCAATCCAGGGATCAGATGCCTTAACTGAAAAGCAGAATTATGTTCCTGGGATGATGAAATGTTAGTTTTCAGTACACATTTTCTCTAACTTGGGTTGAGAAACAAGGACCTTTTTCTGTAAATATATGCAAAATGGAGATGCTGAAAATATGAACAAGTAATTTCACAGATGTAAAGTCGCACTACAGTGAAAATGAGTGTTCATACATGTAATTCTAATTGCATCCATGAAACAGGCATTTATAAGATTAGTTCTACATGGAAAAAACAAGTCCAAGGACACTCTGTTCTGCTAATTTTTCCTTAATTATGTAAATTCTTTAAAAGACATTAATGAATTTTAATTAACTATTCTTTGGCTTATCTGTATACCAGTTTAATTAGGAATTATACCATTTTGATCTTCTGTCCAACTTAAAAGCTGTCCTTTGTCTTGGAAAAAAAACAGAAGCAAAGTGGTAAATAAAAACTAATTATTTTCATTTTGCAATACTAAAAATTCACTAATATTGTGTCAATTAAAAAAAAAAAGTAACATTCTCATTAAAAATGCAGCCAACCCTTTAAATTTATTCTGAATGAAATTTCCAGAAAATTTGTACCAAATAATCTGGGTTCTGGCTACAAAAACCTGATAAACAAATATTTTCCTAAGTAGTTTCAGGACAAAATGTTTTAGAAACATTGAAAAAAAATTCAGACTGTTTCGCTGAAAAGTTTTTTGTTTTCAACAACGGAGTAATTCAGTGAAATAAGGCATGTACATTTTGGGATATAGGTGTGAAACAGCAGCAGCCACCTGAAAGCTTAGTGCAGGATTACTTTAATCTCTGAGGGCCTGACTCCAAGTCCATTGATGTCAACTAATAATCTCCTATTGACTTCATTAGTTATAGGATTAAGTCCTTAAAAGATATCCCCTTAGCTGGCAGAAGATCTTGACTTCAGACATCAGTGCACACATGACCTCTCCAGGTCTCCATCCACAGTCATTAGGCCAATGTTTTGTGCAACAAGACTGCAGATCCAGCCCTGCAGAAAGCCCTGCAGAGCACATCCAATCCTCCTGGGTTTCCTTATAGGTATTGCCAGCATTTACACAAAATCTGCCTGACTTCTCGATGCTTCTTTAAAAGTGTCCAGCAATCAGCTGATATGAAAGCCGTGACTCACCTGCTTCCCTGAGCTCTCAGGACTGAAAAGGTATCGTTCAGTGATCATTCCATGCTACAGACATTCACAAACATTGAGCATTCTGGGTTATATGCAAATAAGGTGTGTCTTTACCTATTGCTTACTGCACACAGATAGGCTTCCATAAACAGAACTGTCAGACATTATTGCACAGACAGCAAGCTGCATTACTGGAGAAGAGTTTTAAGTCTACTGATAAAAACCAACTTTCCATGTGTTACACATTACCAAGAGGGTGCAGTGGATCACATCCTAAAGATCCTTTTGTGGTCTATGAGATTTTCCTATTTATTTTCTTTTTGCAATGAAATAAAAAAGTAAAAAATAATTTAAATTAAAACCTGCTTAAATTCCCAGGAAATTTCAGAAAGGTGGCATCAGCTAAAGCATGGGAATATACACAACGGCTGCGCTCACAATATTCTTGGAAAGAAGGCAGAGAGAGTTGGCTGGTTTGGAGACAGGTTTTTTTTTTATGTAGGATACACTTTACAGTAGGACAAAAGGGTGTTTTGCATCACAAGGCAATAACAAAGAACCCCATTTTCTGAATGGTCCTTGGAGGAGCTGCTAAAAAGAAAATGTTCTAGGCAGTCAAAACGGGCGTGCAGAATGAACTCAATTCATATCGAGATATGCTGAGACCAGAAACCATCTGGTATTAAGTCACCAGATGTAGCTTGTAGTGGCCCCCATTAGTACCAGAAGCAGTAACCCTACCCTGTGAATTTTTCAGAAATGCTATTAGCTGTCCCCCAAAAAATATACTGCAGAACTAAAACTTCAATTCCCCTTTGAGAACAATTAGAGTGTAATGCGAGCGAAGCAGAAAATGAAGTAACAAACTTCTGTCACTTGAGAACGTTACTGTTGTGACATTCCCCCATTCAACAAGTTTTATTTCATAGTAGCTGTCAGGTACTGTATGTACATTTGAAATGTAGGAAAATAGCTTAGAAAATATCACTCAAACTAGGCTTAAGCATCTTCTATAAACTGAATTATACTACTAAGCATATACAGGCACCAATCTAGCTGGGAGCACACAAGTCATTTTAAGCATATGAGCCACACTGAAGTCATGTGCTTAACATTATTAATATAATTAAGTGTTTTCTTGGTTCGAGACCTTACAAGTCTTTGCAAGTCTACCTGCACAGACTCCATATGCTATATGTGCATTTCTTTTTAGGGGGACAGCAGGACTGAAGTTTGCAACAGGAGAATTCAGCTGCTGTCTGTCACAAATTCTATATAACCTGAAATAATTGCATCTTTGTGCCTCCACTCTCCATCCGAAAATTAGTGAAATCAATCCTTGTAAAGCGCTTTGAGCTCTTCAAATGAAAAGTGCTATAAAAACTACAAATTATTATTATATTATTGAACACCATGTATGTATACACACTATTATGTAATATATAATATATGTATAATGCATATAAATTCTAACAAATGTATTTGTGTAATATCTGAGAAATGGAACAGTTGTATCTGGAAGTGATAAATACATAGAGTTGGATTTATTGTTAATCTGTGGATTTAATGATTTTTTTAGACAAAAGGATGTTTAAGTGTATAATTGCTTTTCTTAATTTAATATATTTATGTAAACGCATGCCTGAAGTTCTGATTAGATAGTTATTCTGTGTCCCTTAAGCTAATAAAATATATTAAACTTTATCTTACTATATAAGGTACACCTACTGCTTTAAATTTTTCTGGTTTTAATATTTTTTTACAACTAAATGCATAATTTAAAGTTCATGAAATTTTAATTTTAATCAGCTCTTTGATCTTTGCAGTAAAAGCAAAACGCCAGCATTTTATATATTCTTTGAAATGTACACTAGTTTTATTTATATAAATTCTAAGATGCTTTCATAAAATGTGACTGAACACTGCTATTATTTTTGGAATGGGAAGTTTGGAATGGGGTTTCCTGGACAGAAAATTAAGACATCCATATTGAAAAGATACCTGTTGCATTGCAAGCAATATGTGAGTGGACATGCATGGAACAAGGGGATTTCATGCCCAGGCTTTGGAAGTACAGATATCTAGGAGAATTAGTTCAGCAACAGTGGGAGAAACATTGGGGTCATTTATTTGTTTTGTTTATTTGCCATCTTCAGAGAAGCACATCATCAAATCAGCATATGTTAAATTCAGAGGTACCATTTCCAGTGATTTAAATGAGGGCCATAAAAAATGGATGCAGTGTGGAATTCTTTCCTTTTCTCCCCATCCTAAGTAACAGGTTCTGTTCCATTGAACTCAACACCTGAGCATACACATGGGAGCAGGGCCAGCTCCCCAGATCAACCCACTGTGTTTTGTGATACAAAAGAACGATTAATCACAACACTGAAATGCAAACTACACTTGCATCTGGGACAGCAAAAACCAGTTGGGACAGGGAGCACTAAAGAGCCAAGGGCTTCTTCACACACTGAGTTTACTTTGGTGGTTTGAAATGCTGTTGAATTAGTCTTACACATTTATCTTACCTAAAGCCTTCAGCCTGTCCTGCGTTTATTTCTTCAACTAAAGAATGAAGCATTACCAACTCTATGATATTGATGCTATCTCCACATTTCAGATCGAAGCCAAAATAATCTTGAAATTTTCATGAAATTGTTTTTCCATTTTTCAGCTAGCTATACCATTAGTGATATGGGCTGGTGGCCAGCCAGAGAGCTAGGATCCAAGGAAAATTTGAACTTCACCCAAATTTAAGGATATTTGGAAACCATATTTTACTTCAGCTTTTCAATGAATAAATATAGCAGTTGCAGCAATATTCTTGTAAATGCATTTTCTTTAAAATTTTCTTCATTTGAAGAAGCGCTCAGAACAAGAAAGCAGCTGAAAGATGGCAAATAAATAATAAAGAAATCCATGAGGATTGTTCTGATTTTTTAGTGAGACATATATATATTCATGAAGAGAGTAAAAAGAATTCTGTGAGTTTTGTACATAATTACAATAAACACAGTGCAGCGTGTAGTTCTGGTGACATCATGAGTCACTGAGTTTGTTCTTGTAATTTATTAAGACATTATGAAAACCCACTGACATATTTATAAGCCTTGGAATTAACAGCTACCTTTCATTCCTTTTACAACACATAAGACATGAATTTTACTTAGAGAATTATATACACTCAGCTGTGTACAGCAGGACTGTAATTCTACCCAGAGCTTCTGATGTATCCTAAACCTGAAGGGCCAAATTCTCAATCTGCTTTTGGATTTACCAAAGGAGGTGCCCTTGGCCTCTTGAACAAGGCTTGTGTGGTTTACCAGAAGCCATCAGAACTTTCAAAAGGAATCCAAAGCCTAAATGCACAATTCAGGAGCAACTGTTACAGTAACTGTAACAATACAGTTACTACGAATATACCTGATTGTATTTGATCACTATTCCCAAAATACATACTTCGAACAATCTTCAGTCCTCTTACTGCCTTCTCTTTATTTCCACATACATCTCTGTTCCTTAAGTCCTTGGTTCTTTATTTGTTTTCTTATAGATATGCTGCTTGTCCATCCTATTAAATTCACTGCATATTTACAAGCGTTTCATGAGACTGATTGTGGCACAAGTGCTTTTTTTCTATTTTACGTTAATGAAAACACTAAGTAGTGGATCAGCCCCTGGTTTAGCTGTAAATTAAAAATGCACCACAAGTAAGTAGGGTAGAATCTTTAGGATGCCAAAGAATCATTTCGGTCTATGTGGTTGGATTTATTTACTTTGGGGGAAGGCTTGGTTTGAGTCATATTTGATGACATGTCTATGGATGACATACGTCTCTGGCAGCACTGGGCAAAGTGGGACATAGCTTTGGTTTGGAAAACCTCACTCAACAGTGGCTTCCTTGTTTGCTTGGTTTGGGGTGGTTTCTGGGGGTTTTTTAAGTTCTTTTTTTTATTTTCTTGTCTTTCAGAGCTAGGACTACTCCTGGATTTTGCATGAATTCCAAAATTTTGGGCTAAAACAGTTGAATGAATGGCTCTTACACAACATTCCATATTCAAAATTTCAGATATTGTCAATGTTTCAGTCATCCCCAACTGTTGCTTATCTTCCATTAGCACAAATTCACTGATAGTAGTGTTGTCAGGAGGTGAATCAGGCGAAGCAGTGGCTATCCTTTTTCACTCATTTTATATCACTTCAAATACATTTCACTCAGAAGTGTCTGTCACGTTATCCCACAATGAAACTGGTGTCATTATTCTAGCACAGTTTGCTCCAGTTGTACACACTGGAGCAACTTCTACATGTTTCACCTTTCACTGTACACATTTGATTACTCAGAGACAGACTGAGGGAGGGAATGTAGGAGCTGCATGCCCGTCCTTCATTAGAACAATGAAGGTATGTTCTCATTTCAGTATGAGAAAACTGGAATTCTGTGATATATATGCACGCTATTTCCACTTCAGGGAAAGGGAACATACACGTGAATCAAATGGCTGCCTTTGGTTCAGGAGATTTATAAAGAAGAGATCCAAACTCCACAAACTCTCCTGTAGTGGAATTCGTGCTTTCCTGGACGGATGAATAGAACAGGTGCAGATACAGCTTTCAGGCCTCTAAACTACACCAGCCCAAATAAATTACAGCTATGGAGCATGTTTAGCAATTTCAAGCAAACATTAGAAATGCAATGCCCATGGTGCAGATAAAGTGCTCATGGAAAAGGTGCACATAACAGCTGTACTGGCACTGAACGCCTGCTCTAAAGTAATAGCTGCAAAATGCCTCCTATAAAGCATAAGACTGTTAGTACAGCTGCAGCTTTTAATAGCTATTGAATTTCTTGATCAGGGAGGCAGGTCCAGAGCAAGGGAAATGGACAAGTGAAACTATAAACTGCTATTTTACACCTATGGATGTAATATCAAATAAATGTGGCTGAGCCCACTTTTATTTTTTTAAGAAATTCATCCCCAGAGAGCCTTGTGCTAGATCTTAGCTAGCAAGCCATCAGAAGGCACTTATGTCAGCCTAACCCTGAGGTTTCCAAGATGTATAGCTGTGCAGCCTACATATATATATATAAAAAAATATATACCTCTTGCTTATTATATCTGTAACAGAAGCCTGCAGCCACACACACATGCTAATACCTCGTGCATCATTTCTGCACTTACTCAGAGCTATTTGGTTCTAGATCGATGCAAATAAGCAGTGAAAAGGTAAACAATAGGCAGTTTTTAAGATGGTTCTGCAAGAAAAAAAATAGTGAAGTGACTGAGCTGCACAGACTTCAGTATGGGCAACAGGATGCAACCAGTAAACTCATTACCATGTTAGCTTATTAAAATTATTCCAAAGAATACAGCTGTCTGGCATTTTCTCAGGTTTCTTATTTAAATACCTTAGTATTAATATGAATTCATGTCTAGGAGGCCCCTGTAAATTACTAGAATCATTTTTACTTGGCATTTATAATTACATCTTTTTGTTTCTGATGGAACTTCTATGGAATTATCAGATTTTCAGCATGCAGATAAACTGCATTTTAATATTTTCTAAGCTTATTTTCTTGCAAATTCTTCGCATCTTCTATTAGCCTGGAAATGAAATCCCTCACATAACACTCAGGCAGCAGAAGCTGCTGGGACTGCAGATTCACCCAAAATTACCCCAGATGGAACACTCTGAATATTCACAGAATATTCTGAGTTGGACCCACAAGGATCATCGAGTCCAACTCTTCAGGAAATGGGGATTGAACCCACAGCCTTGGTGTCGATGTTGCTCAAACATAGATTAGACAGGATTGGTTTGGTTTGGTTTGGTTTGCTGTTATTTAGGACCACTTTTTCCTCCAAGAAGAGAGCAGTTTTCAAGCTACAGGCTGTTGATGTCTACCCAAAGTTTGTCCCAGGCCCAAAGAACAATTCCATCTACCCAATTTCCAGTACTAGTTAAATATCCTGGCACCTGAACTCACTATGTTTCTTTTAATATGGCTAAATTTTCTTTCTGGCTGGCATATATGCTCAGAAGTACCCGAACAATACGAAGATAGATAATTATCTCTTTCTAAAAGCAGTGCAGGATAAGACATACAACTGCCAAAGCTTGCTTGAGACCTCGGAGAATCCTGAAAAGTTACTCATAGCCAGCACCTCAATTAACTTCATGGGTGGTGGTGCCAGTTTAATGATAAGAACACCACTACGATTCACAAAGAGGTGGATCTAACTTCTGGTTACTTCCCAAGAAATTGTTTTGACTGCAGTCTTTCTGGTCCAATCCAAGGTACAGTGAAGCCAGAAGTGATAAAAAGCAGTGGATCAAAAGAAGAGAGGGAAGAGCAGAGATAGACTCTTCTGGCCTAGAAAGCTTATTTGAAAGTGTAATTAGCCCACTAAATTAGTCCCGCTAAACAATTAGATATACATACACAAGGAAGCAGGACTGAGTACCCCAGTGCCTCCTTCCAGGTGAGTCAAACTCCCTTTTCTGCCTCTGTGCTCTGCTTTTCCAAGTGGTCTGTTTGCAACAGGCAGCACTGACAACACTGCCTCTTCCACACTTCTTCCACTTACCCCTCACTGGAGCAGAGCATCTCTGAAATCTTCGAGAAGTTTTGTAAAAGAATTTAGGGACAAAACCTAAAATGTTTGTTTATAGGGAATAATCAGGGATTTTTTTTTTTTTTTAATTATTACTATTTCACAAATTATAAAAGCCCCAGTTCATACCACAAACAGAGCATCTCCTCCACTCTGGTGAGACCCCACCTGCAGTGCTGCACTCAGCTCTGGGGAACCCAGCACAGGAAAGACACAGACCTGTTGGAGCAGGTCCAGAGGAGGGACACCAACATGATTAGAGGGATGGAGCACCCCTCCTATGAGGAAAGGCTGAGAGAGCTGGAGTTGCTCAGACTGGAAAAGAAAAGACTCTGGGGGAGACCCTACTGGAGTCGTTGAGTACTTTAAGGGGACCTGCAAGAAAGATGGGAACAACCTGTTGAGGTTGTTGTCACAGGCCTTGTTGAGGCCTGTCGTGATAGGACAAGGGGCATTGTTTTCAAACTGAAGGAGGGTCAGTTTAGATGAGATATAAGGAAGAAGTTTTCTTACAAAGAGGGTGGTGAAACACTGGCACAGGTTGCCTGGAGGAGTTGTCAATGCCCTACCCCTGGAAATATTCAAGGCTGGACAGGGCTCTGAGCAGCCTGATGCAGTTGAAGACATCCCTGCTTGTTGCAGGGTGGTTGGACTGGATGGCCTTTAGAGGTCTCTCCCAACCCAGACTATTCTGTGACTCTGTGATTTACAGAGCAGAGAAGACTAGACAGAAAAAGCACAAACTCATCACACAAACTCCTAAGAAAACAGTGCCAACATAAAAATTACCGCCTAAGAGTTACAAATTTTTGGTTTTCAAAACCCACCTGCCAGAGGGAAGTCGCAGAGTAGATCCAGATTTGTTAATGTCCACAGGAGCTCTGCCTGTGCTTTCAGTGGTGCCAGCACACCAGCCCACTGAGAGATTAAAATCTGATGAAGCTGAACAGAGACTTTAGAAAGGCAAGTTCAGACAGCAATGGGCTTCAGCGGAGCGTGTGGCTATCACTGTGAGTTTTGAGCTTCAGTCCCCTGACAAATGAATACCCCTACGAAAAGTTCACAAGAAAAGATTTGCCAGATTATGGCAATGAGACATTAAAACCCCACAGGGTTACGTGAATCCTTCCATGTATCTTTTGAACAGGTAACAGAAAGTGCTGAAGTGTTTTCTATATTATAAAAGGAAATGTAAGTGAAGACAAGTCTTTGCAGAAGTTTTGAGTGATTACAGAGTTGAAGAGAGGTCTGGAAGACAGCTTTGAGTCAGCTGGAGGATGAGCAGTAGTCCAGTGGTGGCACTGGGAAGTCTAGGGCAGCAAAGAGACATCTCAGGTAAGCCTGTGAAGCTCTGCATGACTGTTTGAACTGTGACCTGCAACCTAAAGTGCCTGCAGACACCTCATTCAGAAATGTATCCTGCCTGCTGCAGTCGCTGTTAACTGCAGCACAGGCACAGCAGAAGGCTCATCTTCAGTATCATTACTCACTTAAGTAGAACCTTCCAGAGATCAGAAAATGATCCCTCAAATTAATAGGGATGAATTAATAATTCATATTAACCTTTTTATAAAGAGCAAAAAGAAGCAAATGAGATTCCATCCTCTGCCTGTTTTGAAAGCTGCCTGCTCAGAAAGAGCCTTCTTTCAATCACCTGTAATGGGACTATTAGCACATGTTCCTCAGTAAATTTCTCCTTAGAAATAGGTAATGCTGACACAATTTCCACAACTATCAGAGACAAGCAATTTTAAACAAATTAATGTTCTCTGCATTGCAAATATTTAGATTACCATAATCAGAGTAATGATCAGCACTCCTATAAAATGACAGTGCAGTACAGGATAACGTTTGAAGTAAATAAACTGGATTTTGCCCATGTAAAATATTTTCAACTATTTTAATTAAATGTAAAATTCTCCTGCATCTTCTGCCTATATTTCCTACTATTATATAACAGCTGCTACATTGCATTTCAACCACACTCACAGGTTAGCTGTTATTACTTATCTCCTGCTTTTTATGTGGTCACAAAAGCATAAGGTTTGGCCTTCTTTCCATTGATTCTTGGTGACCAAATATTTCAAGTATTATTTTGGCTACAGCACAGTTTTGCACATCCAGCATGTAAGCTGCTTAGCTCAAAAGAGAAAAGGGATCTGCAGGCCCAAATCCTGCCACCAAGTGAAAAGAAACTAAGTTTAATCAAAAAAATCAACAATGTGCTCTATCAGATGTGCAAACTTCTATACACAAGGGTATTTAACTCTTTAAAACTTTCCATGCATAAAAATTACACTGATTTTTAAACTAGACAATCCTTAAGCATCAGCTATATATGTACGAAATACACATTCATTAAAATAAATTAAAGTGATGTCTCAGAAATGTAGATGGTTCAACATATTAAGTCTAAGAATACATCTGGAGGGAGCAGTCCCATCTATCAAAAACTAAATAGGTGTGAAAATATCTAGGAATTGCTATTTAAACTGAAAAATTACAAGACACATTGCAGAAGATGCTACCTGCAATGTCCCATTCTCAGCATCAACTGGCCATTACTTCCCAGATAACAAATGAAAGAACATGGACCTATTTTACATCCTAAAAAAGATAAAGGCTCAAACTAATTTTTTCAGCTTGCTTCTATCAAGGAATGACCATAAGAATTTCCAAGCAACATGCAAGGGAATATTTGAATAACAGGAATGGAATAAAACTCTGAGAAAAGGAATTAGAACCTGATTTTTAAAATCCTTTGCATAGAAAAATGATGTCTGAACAACCTTGAAAATCTGGCTTTTATTTCCTGCAAAGTGCCCTACTTGCCAGCTTTACAAGTGTAAGCCATTGGAATGAACACAAAGCATCTGCTTATGGATTTTAAAATTTCCCATATGTAATATTTTCAGAATCGTATCTTGACAATAAAAAGATTCTTTTCATTCCTGACTTCCTATGATATGACATGACAATCTCTGCAATGTTCAGGATACAAGATAGAACTTTAAGAGTTATTCAGCACAAATGTGTTTACAATTTTTTTAGGCATATCAGTCACTTGCAGCAGTTTTTTTCTTTCTCTCTCGATTAGTACATATCCTAATGCCTCAGCAGCCCAAACATGAATGTGAATAGATAAGCTAAAACCTGAGAATTTCAAGAGCAGTGAAGTGCATGCTTTCACCTCTCCCCCTTTTAAAAGTGTCAAATGCTTCCTGACACGCTTGGGTCCATGGAAATGGAACATATTTTCTCATTACGTTAATTAATGGGTCTGCTTGGGTGGTATAATTCAGTATAAATTTCCTTTAGTATTCTGTCATACCTAAAAAGGATCTTATTTTTGTGATGTCTTTAAATTTTTATGACTTCTACTCTGTTTAGTCTGTGTGTAATCCTTCTTTTGAAACCTAATGTCCTAGAAAATCTGCAGGTTTCTCTCAAAACTGGCACACTCTGTAGTTTACAGTCATTTCTTTTTCTTGCCTTCTTAGAACTCCCTGCGAGTCCTTAAGGTGTAGTTCACAGCTCAGGGAATTTATGATTACATCTTCAATGCGAACTCAAGCACTGCGATATATTAAACCTGACAAGATGCTGTTCATTAATCTCTGAAATACAGCCAGGTGTGATGTAATGAAGAGAGGCTTCCAGCTCAGAGAAGCCTAACACAGCTCCCAGCTCAGCTTGATGGTGGCTTCCTTTACCTCATCTGGGAGAAGGACTGCCTGGGTGGGGACTCTCGCTGGAAGCGTAATTCCAGAAAAATGTGGTTTGGGGAAAGTGAGACAGGGTAATCCCTTGCCGTGCCAGCGTTTCTCAAACAGCTCAGCTTCTGCTTTCCTTTCATTTCCAGGTTAGAGTACTAACTTGGTCATGCTGTCATGAACCACAACTTCCCAAGGAAACGGTTTGATGGGCTGGAGGTACATTTTTACGTACCAAAAAAAAGGAGCATTTTAAATATTGGAGTCTCAGCTAGTGGGGAAAGCAACATCAGGCTCGGAACACAGAGCAGGAAATGTGCTACAATTTACACACACGTTATAACTTGATCATAACAAGGCTTTAATTTGGTTGTGACAATTTATTCTTTTTTTTTAATGAATAATTATATCTTTTCAACACAAAACAGGCACAATCAGATCAGACCAAACATAAGGACAACTCACCATTTCCACATCATTACTTCAAATCTCAGCATAAATTGATAAATGTTATAACCCAGTTTTACTTCATTAACAGCACATGTGGAATATACATTGAGTAAAACTTTGAAACTCATCCCTGTCATGGCAACAGAAGAGACTTTGTGAATAAAAATCATGTTCCTGAGTTGAAAAACAAACAGATATTTTTAAATAAAACCATATTTTTAAATCACCTTTCACTAGACAAAAGTAAGTTTTTATACACTCCATGATTTAGCATTTTGCATCCATGAAATGTTGAAGTCCACATCCTAAGACAAGCTAGGTCACTAAGTAGATTTGCTTACTGTGAATCATAACCAAGTTGGTTGTTGCAACAGTGCAAATCTGGTTGATTTTCATAGGTTACTTGATTTGATTAATTTTCTCCAGCTACAAAAGATAAATTTTGAGTACAAAGATTGTTCCTACTATATCTACCCTGGAAACAAAAGACAGATCTTCTCAGAAATATAGGAGTTTGGGCAACCTTTGTACTACCTTTTAAAACTTCTAGGAAAGAATGCAGAGCAAGACTAGCCTTCCATTTTCTTCTGACCCTGGAAAAGTAATCAGGAGAAGGCTGTCTTTTTAACTTGTCTTTCTATCTTTTTTGTAATTTTTGTATTATTACTGTATTAAATTGTCTCCTGTTTATTTCAGAAGAGATTCCTGTTAGCTTTTCCTGAGCTCCTCATCCATGGACAAAGTGAGAAGGACTGGACAGAACAGTGAAAAAGATTGTGGAACTGGAAACAGACAGATCAGATAGCCTGGATTTCTATCCTAACATGCATGGCCCCAATCACTGAATCACTGTTTTTAGAAGAGAAATTACATCAGTAAATAGATAGGAATACACTGGAATTAGTCTGCAGAAGACTATCATACCTGAAATCTTAAATGTCTAATGGATTTACTGCATTTATGCTCAGGACATTCAACTATTTCTTGCAATTATTCTGGCAATTTACTTGCAATTTACTTCTCACATCCCTGCCACAGGCAGGGACACCTTTCACTAGACCAGGTTGCTCAGAGCCCCATCCAACCTGGTCTTGAACACTCCAGGGATGGGGCATCCACAGCTTCTCTGGGCAACCTGTTCCAGTGCCTCACCACCCTCCCAGCAAATAATTTCTTCCTATGACCTAATCTAAACCTGCCCTCTTTCAGTTTGGTGCCGTTACCCCTTGTTCCACCACTCCCATGTCTTGTGAAAACTCCCTCTCCAGCTCTTTTGTCATCCCCTTTAGGTGTTGGAAGCTGCCCTCAGGTCTCTCCAGAGCCTTCTCTTCTCCAGGCTGAATAGGCCCAGCTCTTACCATTAATTTAACTATATATCTCTTATTTAACTACATTAATTGAATTAAACATATAAAAATATTAAATGACTCACTCCAACCACTTGAGAATATCTGAAATCTTCAGAATGACTTTGAACTCACTCACAAAGAGAAGAAAAGGTGATGTACATCAAATTAAATATCCCACAAGAAGAATTAATTTAGCAACGGTCAAGGTATGCTGCAGCTTCCTCAGTTAACTTTGCATTCCTGCCCCGAGTTAACATTACATCAATTCTGGATCAATTCCTGCTTTGCAAGATAATTTGACACAAGAGTTCTTGCTTTCACTAGAGGTGTGCCACCAGTGCTTTATCCTGATCTGCCTCAGCCTTTCGCCAGACTGTTCTCCACTGCAGAAAAGGCATTTGGCAAAGAAAGGTTTCTTGTTAGATAAATATTTAAGAAAGCAATAATTGTGAAACAAAAGTACTCCAAAACTGACACAATATTCACCAAATTTGGACCTTTTTTTTCTTCCAGCAATAGCCAGATTTATCACATTTCAAGACTAGGAATGAAGTTTAAATTCTCTTGATGCCTAGCCAACAACCTTCACTAAACTACTGAACCCTGTAGGCCTCCTTCTATACTAATGCTACATTCATTAAAAAATTCATTAGACCCAAGCATGATGGTATATCTCTGGTCAATCATTTCGGGTAAAGGTGGACCCAAACCCATCAGTGAATTAGTTTCTTAATCCCAGGCTGTGTAAAAACTTGGATCCATCATGAAAATAACTTGTAGAACAAATCGAGAATGCACACTCATACTTCAGGAAAACATTAAACCGAAAATTCTGTCCACAAGAATGAAAATTACAGAAACTGACTGCAGCCTTAGTTGCAATAATCAGGAACCAGTTATGGTTTCAAGCTGGAAGAGAGAGCAAGTTTAGATTAGATATTATGAAAACATTCTTTACTGTGAGGGTGGTGAGGCACTGGATCAGATTCCCCAGTTAAGTTGTGGATGCCCCATCCCTGGAAGTGTTCAAGGCCAGGCTGGACAGGGCTCTGAGCAGCTTGGTCTGGTGGAATGTGTCCCTGCCCATGGCAGTGAAGTTGGAACTGGATGATCTTTAAGGTCTCTTCCAATCCAAGCCATTCTATGATTGATTCTATGATTCCATTCCATTCTATTCCAAATGATACTGCAGGAATTTGAAAGCTTAGGTTCTTTATAATGTTTTGAAAACATGAAGATTTATATGCTTTTTGATACACTTATCAAATTAGTCACATAAGAAATTATGCAAGAGCTATTCTGAGCCAGGTTTTCCCCTCAAAATCTCACTGGTATATGGAGAATGAAATCTACAACTTGTATTTTGTATTTCCACAGTCTTTATGCTTCCCATGTAACAAAATTATGTTCTGAGGATTGTGTATTTAACATCAACTATCTTAAAATATATAATTAGCCAATAACTCGGAATACAACAGATTATTGTAACAATGTAGGCTAGTAGTCAGGAAAGGTATTCACACTTGATGGTCTTGGAGACTGTCAGAAATACCCTTCATCACTTAAAAATGCAACTGTTGTTCCAGATTCCAGAAGCAAAAAAGACAAAACCTCTGTGAATTCCATGTCTCTTGCAAGAGCAAATGACAAGAGTTCTCAAAATCTTTCCAATGCTGCAGTGCTTTCAGTGTCATTGGCCAACAAACCTAAATTTCAGCTACAGAAGGAAATTAAGATTTAACTAATTACCTTTCAGTAGCTGCTAGAACTATTGTACAGATGCTTTATTCAGATAAATTAATAGCAAGTCAACACTGCCTCCTGCAAATTAAATCTGCTGTTAATACCAGAAATAAACAATGTTCCCTGAGAGTATTGACATCAAAACTACTCTGTCTCTCTTCTTTTTCTTCCTGGCACTGGGCTAAAAGTTCTGGGCCAAATTTTATATTCTAAAATTAAATACTGACACTCAAAATGTATACCTTTATGTCACCTTCTACCCAAAGTGTCAGATAACGTTGAAAGGCCCATTTAATTCTCTAAATATAAAATGAATATTAGTTACATCTTACAGAAAAGGAAGCAAAAATAAAGCTGGCACAATGAATTTGAACCTGATTTTTCTTGCTGACTATTCTAAGTTCTGGAAACACGCCATTTCTGTCTTGAAAAAACTATTAATATAGATTCTGAGTAACAACCACTAAGTTTGAAAAATATACACTAAAATGGTGCTCAAGAGATGTGGAAAAAACATGATTGGCATTATCCAGTAACTACTTTTTTCTCTGCCTTATCTCAATCATTAATGTATCCTCAGTTGTGTATGAACATCCACCTCTCACAGACGTATTTCGTGGCACAACCCCCTTTACCCGAAAACAAACCCCATTCTTTGCAGAAGCCTGTCCCACTCCCCTCTGCAGATTCCCCAGAGCACAAGTGCATGACTTACAGGAAAAAGTTTGAGGTATTTATTCACTTGTGCTGGCACACCTCACCACAGTTCTCGGTAAGTTTAATACAAAACCCCAGGTGAAGCAGAAGGCTTTTCTAAACATCTGTGGGAGTCTGTCATACCCATGCCCACAAACTATTTGCCTGTAGAGATATCCAAAAGCTGTCACGGTCTTTAAAAAGTCAGCCTCTACTGAAACAGAATCCTTCTCTAAACAGAGTGGGAGGTTAACTGATTTCATTCTATCTGTCTCTATTCTTTGATTTTATCTTTTAATATTAATATCCTTGAGACCACCCATCAGCTAACCTGCCTAACAAAACTTACTGCCCAGTTATCTGATCAACAATCGCAGTGAGGCAGAACTCCCTAAAAAGACATATAAGGTAATTATTTAATTACATTCTTATATCATGGATCATTCCATTGGATTTTTTTAAAATATAAATATTCAAAACAACATCGTGGAATATAGGTTGATATTTAAGATGGTGGGACACTTTAGCACCGAGATTTGATTCAACAAGATACTTAAAGCCAAGTAGTTCTACTTAGATTAGTTTGCAAATAGTAATTGTCAGATTTCTTACATTTAGAACTTTGTAAAAAAATATTCATTCTCTTTAAAATTTGAAAACTTAACTTGATGTGATGTAAAAAATAATTCTCACACAATATACAATATTTACTGAATTACCTACAGTTAAAGGAGAATGAGAGGACCGTTTGTGGTGGATTTGGTAGTGTTAATGCTTGAACTTGATGATCTTAAGGGTCTTCTCCAATCTAAATGGTCCTATGATCCTATTTTTAAAAACTCTGAGGGGAAAACAAACCAAGAACCATTTTTGTATCTCTTTATCCTATATTGAATATGCCACTTATTTCAAACAGATTCCAAATGAAGGAAAGCTAAAATGGAACATTGCTAAAGTCCTATGAAGCCTCAGAAGATTGTAGAGCAAAGGAGGTTTGCATTACAGATATTAAAATAGCTGCCTTTTCCATTTGGGTAGCATACTACAGTGCAAAGCATACGAACACGTTCAGAATGCATGGCTGCTCTGGAAATGCACCTCCGCTGCAGGGAAGGAAATATGGGATTAATAATGTTCGCTCCGAGAGCAGAATTTACGACTTGTAAAAGCACACAACACATGCTATATATTGATTAAAGAAAAAAAGGTCCACCCAGTTTCATTGATGTGTTGTCAACACCATGTCACCAAGTCCCCGAAAACGTGCCACCTAGTGGAGCCTATGCCCATGTCCTGCAACCCAGAAACAGCCAGATCCACTCTGGGGCCTTCTGCTACCTTGCCCAGGAGAACTGCTCCGCATTTCCCATTCCTCTCACTGCAAACCACCCATCCTCCTCTGCCCTCCCTGCAAAACTCGCTCTGCTTACAGTTTAACCAAAAGATTTCTAGAATACCTGCTACTCATGACTAAAAACACCTAAATAAACCCTGCACCGATACCAAAATTAGTTGAGCACAGAAAAATGTGCAAACAGGAAAGATCAAATGCAGCACTTTCTCTGCTGTCTGCCTAAGAGTGGAATCTGCATGAGACATTATTCCAGTGTAAGATATTCCTGATCCTTTTCCCCTAACCAGAAGTATAGGACTGAGATGATGAGAAAAGAGCCATTCACTGCTAAACAGGAAGACAGACACACGCATAACTCACATGCCTGAGGAAACAGCTGGGAAAATTAATCTGGAGAGTGAAGAAGGCAGATGAGACCAAATAACATCCAATTTCAGCTGTCTAGAAGAGAGTAACTTCTGAGTCTAAATTCTACCTTAATATGCAACTTTCCACAGGATGGCTTTATTTTCCAAAGACCCCCCAGCATTTCTGATGGCAATACTAGCTAATTGTTCTTACAAATTTATAGTAAAAACCCAATAACCTTCACCTTTCACCAAAAACTAATTTTTTTTTTCTTGAATTTGAATACCAAAAAATATAGGTTCTTTTAATCTTATGTTATAATTAAAAGGTAGACTTTTTTTTTTAATTAAGCATAATTGTATTAGTTACAGGAATAGTCCAGGAAAGAAGGCGCTCTGGGAGGAAACAAAAATTACATGACTTCAAAAATCTGCAAGTTATGAGTTGTATATGATATTCAGTTTAAAGTATGAAGTTCTCAGTGCTGAATCTCTCTTAGAAGAATAATACAAGACATGTTCATAGATCCTAAAATACTCTGAAAGTTGTTCTGTGCCCTTACCTCTTTTCTAATTGCAGGAAAACTCAGGGGTACTAAAATAACAAATAACTGACAGTGAGGTGTAGTTTCACTGTACACTTTTCTTTTGCATGAAATTTTCTGAGTTTAAGGATCTTTACTTCATGTAGTGGAAGGTACAGTAGGCAATGAACATAAGAAATTTCAATAGAGGTAGAAAAAATGTCCAGAGAAATACGAAATACAGTTACATATTGAGATTCTCCGACAGCTGCACCAATGTGCATTTCTAACAAGACCCACACAGACCTTATAAGAATCACCTATAGACCTTTTTTCCCTCTCTTCTTCAAAATTAGTCATAAGTAAATTTAACAGTGAAGAAGCAAAGGAACATAACCCACCCCCCAGAAAGCACTGCCTGGAACCACTGGGACTCCAGTCCAACACACTACTATTACAATTACGTCTTCTTGGAAGATGTGTAACGATAGACATTGTTTTACCAGTTGGAGATTTATGGCAGTGCACAGGTTTCTAACACAGATCCCGTCAGTGCTCTGTTAAACTCTCCTGGTTTGTGCTTGGAGAAGGAGCAGTCTGTCCAGAGCAAACAGACTAGGTTTGGTGATAACAAGGGAATGCAGGCATTTCAGAAAACATCCATGTGTTAGGATCACAGGGACTGGTATTTAGCATCTGCTGAGAAAGATGAACATCAGCTAGATTTTTATCATGTTGCACTCTATACTGTGGTAGAGCCCAAATGCTCCACTTCAGTTGTAGCTGCTTTATTAGAACAAACAAAAAACCAACCAGCCAAAGATAAATTCTTGCCATGTATCCAGTCTAAAAGACTCAATTGGACAAAAAGCTACAGAATGTTTTCGCACTCTGAAATAAAAAGAAAACCCCTGGAAAAGAAGGTTGGTTTTCTTAGGTGAGACACAAAGACACACTTCCTTGCTCCAAGATACAGCATGTTCTGGGGAACAAAAATAGGCTATATTTGTCATTTCTTGTAAAAAATAAATTCATGTGGTTTTTTTCCTTTCCTGTCCCCAAAGCCTATACACTTCTGCTGCCAGGACCCTAGCTTGTAGACTGGCAAGGTAAAATGCTTTCACCTTAGGCAGGTGCAAAGATTAATAAATTATTCTATAATATCATGGCAGCTGCAAAATTACCTAACTAGACTCATGAAGATTAATTTCCTTTGCTTCCACATTGTCAAATGGTGATTCCCTCTTCTTGCAAGAATATTTGGTGTTCTGGTATAAGTATAAGCAGAGCCACAGTATTTCAGAATTTTGTGCAACTCAATTTTCTCTCATGAGAAATTACAGATTCCTCAAGTTTGTGTCAGCTGGAAAAAAAAAACTAGTCTAAAATGAAGGGCAAATTTTAACGAGGAAGAATAAGCCAATTAGTCATCACACCTCTAATGGTTTCCTCATACACGTGTTCCCCAAGTTGTCCAGCACTGTCAATGCCCACAGCCAGCCTGTGCTGTGACACACACACAGCTCCACTGCAGCAAGCCTGGACCAGAGCATCCATCAATAATTAACAAGGGATGAGAAAAGCAACTGGTAACAGTTAAAGCAAGTGTTCACAGGCTGCTTTGAATGGGTTGCTCTGCATTCTTTTGCAATGAACAGGGAAAGCTGTGATTGGCTCCATATGACTGGCAAAGGTGATGATAACATGACTTATGAGCAACCTGCCACAAAAAGTATTTATCTTGCAATATATGAGGTGTACACGAAGAAAGATGCTCCTCTAGAGGCACATCACACAGTAGTTAAACACACAATTTAGTGAGGTGATTATAAAATCACCTCAATACTCATGTAAGCAAAGAACTTCTGCAGCCACAAGGCAATCACGGGTATCAGAACTGTGAAGAAAGTAGTGGATTTTACTCAATTCCTGCTTTTGGGAACAAATCTCCATTAAATAATCTCAGACCCTGCAACCAGAACAACATGCCAAACAAATTACACAGGTGTCATACTTAGAGAAAGTGACAGAACTTTCCAAGTCAAAAGGAACAATCGTGTTTGCATCCTGCTGTGTGACACATTACCACAAAGGTCTCCTCCTGGCTCCTTCTGCTCTCTTCCAATCTATTGTAGTCTGGATTCTCTCTTACTCATTGCAATTTTGGTTGTTTCCTCTTTCACGTTAAGTTTCCAGATGTTGCTTACCCAAATTTTCCCTGCCACACGGCATCCTTTGCCTGAACTTCTCCACCATTCCCTTTTGTGTTTCCCCCCACTATTCAACTCCCAATCTAAGTCAAGATTTTGAAACCTGTTGTAAATTACATTAATTGGCAGTTCTTTCCTGCAGCTGTGTGCATTTCTTAAGACCACAGGCTTACAGGGTTTGGGTGGGGGGCGGTCTTTTTTACCTTATTTGGACAAGTTTTATACTAAACCAAATTGCACCTGGTTCCAACACCATCGGAACAGTCATGCTGGTACCTTTCAGGGGTCCTAGCAGAGACAGGTTTATAAATATTTTGTTCAGTATTCAAATGGGTGAGAGTTGTACTGGAAACTTACAAGGAAAACTGGATTATGCAGAACATGCTTGAATACTTCATGCTATCCTAAGTAGCTCATCAGGTTTTTTCCTATGTGCTAAATGCAAAAATACATTAATGAATAAAGAGCTTTAAAAAATGTGAGTCATGAGGTTGTCTGGTAAAAAAGTGAGGCTGCATGAGCATGAGCAAAGAGTTTTATTAGCCCTGCTAATAAGGAAAGTTTCTATTTTTATTTAGAATCAATTTAACCCATATAGTTTAGAAAATAATTATTTAGAGAATAATTTAGGTTACCTTAAAATTACTTTTTTAATTTCCACAGTTCATTTTATAATACAGCCTCATAAATTAAAAACAAAATACTGAAATTATTCAAAGAAAATACAAATAAAATCTACAAGTCAGACCACAGCACTGTAGTATGCCAAAATAAAACCCTGAATCTGTCCAATATCTTTGAGTGCTAACAAAATCATTCAAGAAAAGGTACTGTTTCTTTATACATGCACTACAAAATCATTAAGTAAAAAGTAACTAGAAAAATAAATTAGAGGGAAACACTTTTGAGTTTAGATATTATTGTGACTTTTTCATTTAAAACTAGGAAAAAAATCCTAGTTTTGTTGAAAAGATGAAAAAGTGCCATCCAAATATTTCATTTATAGATATATCTGAACCAGAAAGCTCAAAACTACTGTGGCAGAATGTCTGTAACCAGCAAGGTTGTCTGTAGAAGGCACATTTACTCTGACCTCCAATACCTCTTCCCCAGTAGAGTGGACCAGTCTAAAATCTAGATTGCAAATCTAAGACACATCTTTAGTCACACAGGGAAACTAAAACTGCCTCCATCAGACATATCTGAGGCCCCAGCTGTGATGCATCCTCCTGTATTCAGTGATCAGTGATGCAAACGAAGCCCTGCTCATTCCCAGCTCTGTGTCCCCTGTCCCTGCCGCCCTTTCCTCTGCTCTGTAGTACTCTGGCTCTCTCCTATACCCTTTCCCCTCTTTCCTTCATCACTGTCTCCTCACCTCTTCCCTGAACTTCTCAGTCTCTTAAACATTTTAGGACATTTTTTCAAAGCATTCTTAAAATTTTCTCTCCTACCCTCACCAGCTGGAGGTGTGTCACGTCATCTATGCCATCTATCTTTAGTAGCTGATTCAACAGCAACACATGCCACAGCTGGCTTGGTGATACAGATGTTCTACCTGCTCAGTCAGTACATGTTTGTTGACTGATCAGTTGCTGGGACAAATAATACAAATGACCATCAAGCTCAAACAAATGCTGTTCCTTCAACAAGAGCACTAATGGTGGTCTCCATGAAGTCACGAGTCTCCTCAGGGATTGTGGGAACAAGGTATCCCTCAAATCTCTATCCTTCTGCCAAACAGATTTTAAATCAGTCAGTGTTCTTTAAAAAAAAAAATCACATGTTAAATTGTGAATATAGTGAAAAATGTAGTAAGTACAAATGACTGTCTCCATGCATAGAAAAATAAATTTCACACACCTTCTGGCTGCATTTCAATTTCTGTTGGCTTTACTAGACACTGGATGGTAACGAGGTTGACAAGTAGCTTTCTTTTCATGTCTAGTAGAAGAATGATGCCACACACTCTAAATCTCACAGCTCTTTGAGCTGTGAGACTCTATTGGCAACCTTTTCACAACTTTTAAATGACAGCACGCTGACCAATTTATAGATGAATACTGAAAATCATGCAAAATAAAAGCAAGTTAATCTCATTTGTTTTCATCTGTTTTAACAACAGATTTTGTTCACATTTCCTCCAAGAATATACATTATTAAATTAGGCCAATGAATGCTCTATCAAAACAAGTACACATGTCACTGATTTAAATTTTCCTACACACTTTTTCTGTGTCTTGCTGTGCTGCCAGGTTTCTAATACAGAGTTCCTGAAAACAAGGAGCTTGGCCAGGGTTTAAATTGATGAATATTTGAATGCAGTGAAGCTCCACAGCATTAGACCAGCAGGTCTGGTGATGCTGTGCACAAAATATTGTTCTTTAAAAGTAATTCTGCTACAATTAAATTAACACGTAATAATAGAGAAATTACATGCATTTTTTTGGATTACATACAAACCCCTGACAAGAGCGACTTATCTGAGGTTTGTCAGTGCCCCAACATGGCTTTACAGTGATTCACCACCCTGCTGGCCAATCTATAATGAATTAACAGAGTTTCAGCTGCATCCAGGGTTCAAAAACACTTGGGTTGAATTATCATCCAATCAACTAATAAAAAATATAAATATTTTTATTTTTGAAAACGAACTCGCACTATCGATCGGACTGTGTGGTTTAAATCAGCTATGGAATTTGGACAA
This sequence comes from Oriolus oriolus, assembly GCA_013400235.1. NCBI lineage: Eukaryota > Metazoa > Chordata > Aves > Passeriformes > Corvidae > Oriolus > Oriolus oriolus. The sequence goes on from VXBT01014028.1 coordinate 1,240,856, forward strand.
ACAAATAAGAACCATTTTACATAGCCAGCTGCACATCAAAAGTAATTTTGCAACACAAAAATTTTCTGGCCAGACCTGCCTTTTAGACAGTTATAGATCCCAGTGGAGGCATGGGAAGACCAGAGTTCAAATTCAGTTTACTATGGCAGTTCTCCCAGCTCTGAATCTCAGCCATGTGACTGGCAATGCTTACTGTCACCACAGGGGAGTCTTAAAAGGGAAAAGTGGTAGCTCTGACATTCAAAGAAAAAGCAAATACTACCATACAAAACTCGTGTAAGAGTAGAATGTTTCTCAGTAGAATTTTAAGCTGTTTCTTAGCATTGTGCTGGTATCTCATTGTTGCTTGAGAATGATTGCAGACATAGAATAAATACTATTAACCCGGAAAAGTGCATTTGTCAGCTTATCTGCCTCACTGAGCACACTCTGAATAAAGTAGATACACCATGAGGAAAAGGTAAGAGACACAATAACTACATCTACATTAGCAAGCAGTGTTACTGAAATCACTCCCCTATTGACAGAGCAGTTACTACACTGACAGCCTCAAGAACCTGACATCCCTGCACAAACTTGCTTCTTCAGACTTTCTGTTCCAGAACTGCATTCATTTGGGGCTGTGAATAGAACACCAGTAGAGTCTGGAGTGTACACTCCTGGAGTACAAGTTTCTCTTGAAAGGAATCCAGTTTTTGTCCTCTGGGACTTCACTGTGATACAAACCAAAAATGCAGCAAGTGGAGATTACTGTGAGGTTTGTTTCAAAAGCACACTCATGATCTGTAATAAACATGTACCTGAGGTTTAAAAGCACCAAAAAGTGTTACAGGGGAAACAAACCAGTACCTACTATGATCATCCTCAAGTAACAAATTTTTATCATCACAGTAACATATTCAGGCAATAGATTTAACTATTAAGATAGGTAACTTCTGTACCTATCTTAATGCCAATGCAATATTTGGAATGAATATGTGGCATTTAAAATTTTTTTTTGCAAACTTTTTGAGTCCCTTCTTCCCAAATCCAGGATTATACCTGTTCTACCAATCACTATTCTTTTGTATTTTTCACATTACTGGTAATTTAGGGAGACTTCTTTCACAGAATCACAGATTAGTTAGGGTTGGAAGGGACCTCTGGAGATCATCCAGCCCAACCCCTCGCCCAAGGCAGGGTCACCTGGAGCAGGTGACACAGGAACAGGTCCAGGTGGGTTTGGAATGGCTCCAGATAGGGAGACTCCACTGGGCAGCTGTTCCAGTGCTCCGCCACTCTCATTGTAAAGAAGTTCTTCTTCAGGTTTAGGTGGAACTTGTGTTTTAGTTTGTGGCCATTGCTCCTTGTCCTATCACTGGGCACCACTGAAGAGTGTCTGGCACCATCCTCTTGGCACCTGCCTTGGAGATATTTATGATATTTATGTGCATTGATGAGATCCCCTTCAGTCTTCTCTTCTCCAGACTAAACAGGCCCAGCTCCCACAGTCTCTCCTCGAAAGAGATGCTCCAGACCCCTCATCATCTTTGTGGCCTCCACTGGACCCTCTCCAGTATCTCCTTGACTTTCTTGTCCTAAGGAGCTCAGACTTGGACACAGCACTCCAGATGTGACCTCACTAGGGCTGAGAAGAGGGGCAGGATCACCTCCCTCAACCTGCTAGCTGAGCTCTTCCTGATGCACCCCAGGATACCTTTGTCCCTCCTGGCTGCAAGGACACACTGCCAGCTCGTGGTCAACTTGTCATCCATCAGGACTCCCAGATCCTTTCCTGCAGAAATGCTCTCTTCTTTTTTTCTTCTTCTTGTTAGCTTCTTTCAGTGAATTACTTATACTGAATTCAGCACCATGAACTTAGACATACAAACTACGTGTTTATATCAATACGACTTGAGTATTATTAATTGATCTGGAGTCAAATAAGAAAATGGGAGCCCTGGCATGGTAACTTAGCCCTACAAAACATTTCTTATAGAAAATAGACACCAAGAAGCAACTGTAACACAAAGGTTGAGCATTTTAAGGAGCTGGGTAAAGATGTAGAACTTCTTCATAACTGGGAAGTATCACAGATGAGGAGGGACAGTAAATCTAAATTCCAGGTACTGACATTATTCAAACTGTGCTGGCTGTTTGTGACATTAGCCAGTCTATACTAAATAAAGCCAGAGTGCCTAAATCTGGCCAGTGCACTATAATAGCCAAGATGAGTATAGATTCTATTATCATAAAAACTTGTTGAGAAATCAAAACACATAATAATGCAAACGGGTAGTGTAATTTGTGAGGAAAACCTATGCAATTCTCTAACTGATTTATATTTCAGTTTTTGAGGCAGTTAAGTATATAGCTTTCTATGCTAAAAGCACATCAAATATGGGCAGATTGACAAAATACTTAATTTGGAAAGCAGTTTTGGGGAACAGTCACCAGGACTGACCCAGCACTGATACAAACAACCTCTTTTTAGATGCCTTGGTTTTACTCATTCATACAACTGGAAGTAATGACCCCTTCTCAGCTTTAGCATAATGGTGATTAAGTATTTAATCCAAACCTCTGGCAAGCTAATAAGCATAGCTAATCACAAATTGGAGGAACCGAGGAACAGGCTGACCCTGCAATAAGGAACATTGTATACTACCTCTTCTGTCACTTCTGAAAATCTGTAAACTCATAAATGCAAAGTCATAAACTATAATAGAAGATTACTGTGAACAAGAAAGATCCTTTCCATCCAACAAATTATTGAGATTTTGTGCAGGTCTTTTTATCGCCGATTTTATCTAGATACTTTAAAAACAAATGGAAATGATGTTGTCATATAGTTGCCAATTTGTACAGCGTACACACAGATTTGAAAAACTTTCCCTGCAACAATCTTCAGCTTTGTAATTTTTCAATAATACAGCATCATTCTCCGCCAACAATATAAATGTCATTGACATAGCTCCTTGTAAAATGTGTCTCCAAATCTGTGTCATAGTGTCAGCGACAGCTATGACAATATGACTTTGGCATTTAAAGATGGTTTTGCTATCAAAAATGCACAGCAGAACAAAATGTTTCAAAAGTATCAGACAATATGGGAATTTTTCATTTTTATGTCATGCTTGACTTCCAGTCAGGCCATCCCATAGAACAGATTGATGTTTTAACAGTAACTATCAGATAATCAACCATATCAATAGAATTATTGCTAGAGTGGCCAGCATTTGTGAAAAAGCCAATCAAGAGTTCAAAAACTACATGGGCATAAAAAAACCCACCAGACATTGTATTTTTTCAAGTGACTTTTATAATTTATTTGAAATCTTCACTGCTGACAGCACTGCAGCTTAAGGATAAGAACATTTAAACTTGTTTCGACAAGCTAACTGCAGGATGAGAAACAATTCTGTTGAGGTATCAGCAAGCATGGTATTTGGTTAATTACCCTGCCAAAAAGCAGAGTGATTAGCTTAGCCAAGTGCCAAATGCAGAGAACATTGTACAAACACTGCTACGTGTATCGAGCCTGTGCTGTACAATCACCAGATTACAGGGCTGTCAGTCTGCTATGTGCTGAGCTGAACTGGGTTTGTGTGGCAAGGCTTTGGTACAGGGGCGGCTTCTGTGAGAAGCTGCTGTGTGATGGAGCCAGCGCCAGCCAGCTCCAGGATGGAGCAGCCGCTGGCCAAGGCAGCCACGGTGGTAACGCCTCTGGGAGAATGTATTTAAGAAGGGGAAAGAGCTACTGCGCAGAAGCAAATTGCAGCCAGAGAAGAGAGGAGTGAGAATACGTGAGAGGAGCAGCCCTGCAGACACCCAGGCCAGTGCAGAAGGAGGGGCAGGAGGTGCTCCAGGTGCTGAAGCAGAGAACCCCCTGCAGCCCATGGTGAGGCAGCTGTGCCCTGCAGCCCAGGGAGGACCATGGTAGAGCAGAGATCCACCTGCAGCCCCTGGAGAAGCCCACACTGGAGCAGATGGATCCCTGAAGGAGGATGTGACCCTGTGTGAGGCCTGCGCTGGAGCAGGCGCCTGGCTGGACCTGTGGAGAGAGGAGCCCACACTGGAGCAGGTTTGCTGGCAGGACTTGCGGCCTCGTTGGGGACCCACACTGGAGCAGTTCTTGAAGAACTGCAGCAAGTGGGAAGGACTCAAGTTGGAGAAGTACATGGAGCAGTGTGCCCCGTGGGAGGGACCCCACACTTAAGCAGAGGAAGACTGTGAGGAGTCTTCCCCCTGAGCAGGAAGGAGTGGCAGAGACAATGTAGGACGAAGAGACTGCAATGCCCCTTCCCTGTCCCTCTGCACCGCTGGATGGAGAGGAAGTTGGAAATCAGGAATAAAGTTAAGCCCAAGAAAAAAGGAAGGTTGGGTTGAAGGTGTTTCTAAGATTTGATTTTACTTATCCTACTCTGATTTGCTTGGCAATAAATTGAATTAATTAACCCGAGCCTTGTCTGTTTTGTCTGTGACAGTAGTGGGTGAGCGATCTCTCCCTGATCTGATCACCACCCACCAACCTTGTGTTTATATTTTCTGTCCCCTGTCCTGCCAAGGAGGGGAGCAATGGAGTAGCTTGGGTGAGCATCTGGCATCCAACCAGGGTCAACCCACCACAAGAGCCTGAATTCATATGCCTAATGGTGGAAAAGCTGGTCTACACAAGATTTGTGCGCAGAACAAAATAATGAATTTTGGCGGGATATAATTGTAATTTTTGAGTCAAACCTGCAGTCATACTTTTTAAAACCATCTAAGAGACATATTTCTGATACATAGCTTATAGATAAAATCATAATTAAGCTATTTCTCTCTCTGCATTACTGTCACTTATTTTCAAAGCAGCTGCAAAATTTATTTTCAAAGAGAAAAGCAGTGTGCCATCTTTATCCCTCAGATTGGGGAAGTTCTGAAAAATATTACAAACATATCAAATGGTTTCTTTGCATGTTTTTTATCTAAATGAAATTTTCAACATACAAAAATTGGAAAAGTTAGAAGGCAGTAGGTCCACTTGAAGGCTTCTTCAACTGCTCCATAGCTCCAGCTACCTCGCTTCCACAGAGTACAAATTTTTATCTGTGACAAAACTGTATTTCAATGATAAAGCTTGGCAACTTCACTAGGAAAGGCTATAAAGATAAGAATGTATGTCACAAGATAGTAGCCCTCAGAAGGAATGGGACTATTATTCTACCACAAGTAGACAACTACCAATCTGATTGCAAAATAAAGTATTTCTGTTATTTTGAGCTAATCAAAAATGCCCCACTAAGGAAAATACAGTTGATGTTTTTAAAATTTATTTCCTTGTTAAGGTACTTTCTATAAAGAAAACATTATGCATAGAGAAAGCACATTTTTCATTCAGAAGATAGAAAGACAGCATGTCGTTCTCCACATTATTTTAAATTCTGTTTTTAGTGGGCAAAAAAGCGCTTACATACGATGTACTTAATATTCTTTTAGATTAGGAAAATCCCTCCTTGGAATCAAGTTTTCCTAGTTCAATGGCAACAGTCAAACTGAGCCTCCATGTGAGCAAACAGGCTCACCAAGTTATTCATGAAGGCAGGAAAGACAAACTTGTTAAAAGGTTAACAAAGTCATAAGGAGGAGAACATATTCTGATTCATTCCCCTGGCTGCACCACAGCCAGAGGCACTGCTGTCCTCATGGGGAGAGTCAAAAGACACCAGGCTTATAAAAGCCCAGAGGGCTAAAAGTGGATAACGACCAAAAGTAGTGGCTTGAAGCCATCAGCACATTTCCTTCATGTACAAAAAGAACTTCAATATGTGCTTGAAATGCTTTGTTTTAATTTGTTAGCTGTTCTGCAAAGATCTCTTGATAATACAGAATTTTTCCACAATAAATGTTGGCCAGAACAAGTTTACTCTAGAGTTTTACTGTATCATCGAGCATTTACAAAATAAAATAAATTTAAAGAAGTCAGGTTGGCCAAATGCAAACCACAAATCAAAAAAACCACCAAGTAGGACCATCCTCCCTGCCAAAGCTTAATGTGACCTAATGGGAGAGCTGTAAGAGGTTAGAGTTGGTTTTTTATGTAGCTTCATGTAATATTTGGCAAACCAAACGGGCTGGGTCAGGACTCCTGATCCTTAAGCAAACATTTGATGTAATTTTTTTTCACTTTTTCACTATAATAATACTCTGCATTCTGCCCTCCTATGACCTCAGCCCCTTTTCCCCAAGGTGGGTCAGATTTAGAACCTCCTTCTTCACTTACGAGTGCCATTTGAATCAACCCCTTCCAGATGTGTTTCACCTCCACCCACAACAGGCCCTGCAGGTCCAGCAAAGCACAGAGAGGGAAAGGAGCACGGGGAGAAGGAGCCGTGCCCTGGCAGCACATCAGTTGGCTCACAGCTTCTGCCTGAGTTTATTATTCATAGCACTGGTGGGAGGGCAGGGGGCAGGGTGACTCACACAACATCTTGTCTAAATTGAAAACCAATACCAATCCACACCCCTGCAGCAGAGCTGTGGTGGGTCACTGTGGTCAGCTTTGCTTCCAGGGGGTGTCTGGGCCCCAGGGATTTGCTGCTCCGGGCTGAGTAGGTCACTCACTATCACTGAAATGGGAGAGAACAGCAAGTTTCCCCTTCCCTCCAACCCCTTCAGAGAAGTGACCTCCACTGCCTGTTCTCTCTGAGAGAAGTTACTTAATGCTTGTGACGAAAGAGAGAGTCAACGTGAAGTTACTCGAAATATTTTTTAATTTGCATGAAATATATAGAGAACAGTATAACCCCTAACACCAGCACTCCAATTTAGTGCTACCCTAAAAATATATTAAACTAAATTAAATTAACGACCCTAACCAGTATCCATCCAAGTAGAAAAAGGAATGTTATTTAGACTGAACTCCACAATATTTCAAATGCAAGTGAATAAGAAAATTATGGTCCTAACTATGGATTGAAAGAGTAATGTAGCATGGCAGAAGTAAAGTGGTATTTTCTTTTAGGTACTGCTGTTGAGAAAACAATAGTTTAGATGTGTTGGACTCAATAGCAAAGCATTTGCCTAGCAAAGTAAGAGTTAATATGTGTTCCATGTTTTGAACTAAAAATTCCAGTGTTCCTGCCACCATCAGAGAATTTTACTGCTTCAGAATATGTGCGTATCCTCAACAGTCACGATACGACTTCTTTCACTAGTCCCACTGTCTGGGCTTTCACTGTTTAACAATTCTCTATAATCTCACCTCCTGCTTGCCCCCTTGTGCTATTTTTGACGACCAAACACCTAATCCTGTTCTCAACACACCCTACTCAGAAAAGGGTAAGGGCAAAGTAAAGAACTACAAAACCCCAGCTGGTGCTCCCAATGAACAGGGAGCTGGAATGGGGATCCATCAGCACCAGAGCAGAGCTGCCAGGGAACTTGCTCAGCTGAGGACTGACAGGAAGTTCCTGGGATGCTCGAGGTTGTTTCAGCCACCTGGGCCAAAGCAAAGGCAGTGATGACAATAGGAAATGTCCTGTCTCTATGCCGTGGCAAACTCTACCTCCCAAGAGCTCCTTCCTGCCTGGGATCCAACAAGGAGGACATGCCCCATGTTTCCTGCTCAAGAGTGCCACAGTGGCCCCAAGCGGTAAATAAGGAAAACTTCAAGCAGAAACCTGCAAGTCTTCTTGAGGTGGAGCCAAATCCAAAATTAAAAGAATGCGTGACAAAGCTGCCAAAAGTGTGACACCTGGCAGCTCTCCCAGCTGCCTTCTACTACTTCCCTTCTAGCCCCCAAAGTATCTGTGATGTGAGTAAGGGGCACTCTTAAGTAGCTGTTGGCCCTTTCCCACTGCAACTACTTGGAAGGACTCTTGGCTTCTTCAGGCGTCACTGGGTTAAGGTAGAGAATGTGGCTCCTGGGCCCTCTGCCCATTCCTATTCAGATGGTGGGAAGCAGCACAGGAGATGGCTGGCTCCTTCTGAATTGAGGAAAGCTTCTAGCAAAATTAGGCTCCTTTCTTCACAAAGCTACACAGAAGAAAATAAAGCAACAGCCAAAAATCTCTGCCCTTGCTTTCTCTGAACCCTGATGTCAACGGAGTTAACTCCCACTGAGCTATATTCCAGCTAAGGACAGGAATATCTCACTCTGCTCACACCTGTTTCACAAACCAGTGTCCACCCTGAGGTACTGACGGTGCCTTCATAATCTTTTTTCACTACCTTCAATCCTGACACCTTGGAAGTGAGAAATGTCTGCTTCAGCTCTTTTCCTTGTAGGTAGGACACTTGCTCTTCACCCAAGTCACAAAAGCCACAATTACAAAAAATCTCTCCCACCTCACCCTTGCTTATAAACTCTTTTCATCTGGCTAAAATGAAATTAAAATTATTTCTTCTCAGGTTAGATTGATATTTCTAATATTTCATGTCCAGAGGGGGTAAAAACCCAGCAAATTATCAATGTGTTCCATATTAGATTACACTCTCCATCGAACTGAATGTCTCACTGATTCCTATCCATGTAAGGATAATTGTGTTTCATGTGTTAACATTAAAAAGTATAATTATATGTCATCTTTTACCCCAGAAGCTGAGTATTGCACAAATATGCAGGTATTCAACCACCAAAGCTAGCTACAAACCAAGGGAAAAGGACTATTTGCACACACAAAAAACAACTTACAGAGGAGCAGAATAAAAATGGAAATATATTGTACCTAATTTATCACAAGGATAATTTAATTATTCAGATTATAATTTCAGTTGGCACAGATATATACACACAATATTCATAAAATGTTTGAAATGTGCAAGCAATGCTTTCATATCTCACTGATAACTTGGAGGGCAGAGGCATGCAATTCATTATGCAATTATCCAGAGGAAAAAGCAGCACTGCATTGTTTCAAGTGAAGTCTTGCAGTTCTTTGGAACATTCCATCCTGCTATCCATCTGACATTACTGCATTGAATTCAAGGTATCTGACAAAGTAGATATACAAAGTAGACACCGTAGCTGGTTATTTTGTAATTTTTTTACAGCCCAGAAGATACAGCTTGATGAAGGGATTTAGGTTCTTATCCCTCCCGAGCCATTGGCTAATTGTGTGAAATCAGCAAAGTCTATTAATCCCTGCAGTAATCCCTGCTGCTAAAAAACTACCTTTTGTGACCTCTGAATGAAATATAAGATATTGCCATTGCTGAGGTGACCTGAGGCATCCACAAATAAGTTTAAAAATTGACACAGCTATGTTAGGGAAACAACTTTTCTATTCCAGTCTATAGACATATTTATACAGAAGCTATAGACGAGACATACTGAGGCCCAAATCCCTTTTTGAGTATCCTATCATTACAAAGACCCCTTCAGAAAGCTGCAGGCCAAAGACCACTTGTTTTACATGACCAATATCTTTGAAAATTGGACACTTCAAATTTAAATGTGTTTCAATATGGAATTTTTAATTGCATCTTGTCGGTGTATTTTTAATAGAAGTTGTCTTAACAGGGAACCACGAAGAATTCAGTTTAGTACGGAGGATAGTAATCTCTATTACTAGCCAGAAAGTCCATTGAAGAATAACTATGAAAAAACGCACATCTTTCCTTTTCTAGAATTCTGGGGTTCCATTTAGGCCTGAATGCCAGAAACCAAATGTTTCTTTTCCTACCTTTTCCTACCTGTCATCCCTAAAGAAGCAATCATACAAAAAAAATTGTACAGAATTTTTATATTCCTCCTATTTCTGTAAATGTAGCCACTTTCTATCTTCCTAAATTGAGAGACTTCACACAAAATTAAGACTTCTCTTTTTCAACATCCTATCTCCATGTTTATCTCTCTCTCAGCAGCACAAGTTCCTTAGGAGCATAACTCCACTCGAAGACTCAAGCTCTATTTGCTCATTTGCTTCTGCATCTCAGGAGCCATTCCCTTCTGAGAGGGATTTCAAAATGGAAAATTGGTTTCCTCAATGAAGATTTGACCATTGGACCCTCCATACAGTGTTCAGAGCCTGGCAGGAAGTTGCCTTGGTTGAACTAGAAACTGGAAAAAGGGAATCATTTTCCTTACACATGTATCTCTTCCCTTGGTTCTCTTTGAGTTACTTAGATTAAAATTGCCATCTGTTTACATGCTAAGGTTATTTTTAAGTGTAGGGTTGAGGTTTTTTCTTTCACAAGTTTAATTTCCTCCATTTTAAAAAGAATTAGAAATTTTTTTTGAAGGAATGGGCTACTTGAGCACTGCCTTAGTGTAAAGGGAAGACTCCACTGGCCTGTACTCAGGCTTCTTGTGAGTTAGTGTTTAATGTTCAGTGGCCTCCAATACAAACTTTATTGTATGGGTGAAAAGTAGCACATCAGCATAGAGTGGAGATGCTTCCCAAGAATTCAGTTTGGTTTAGAAGCTTGAAAAACAGCACAGTGATTTTCAAAAAGTTGCTGCTTACACCACAAATCAAGGAGGCATGGTAACCCCAAAAGAAAGCATGGAAGAAGCACTGGTCATCATTACACAGCCTGCTGTTGTAGCACAGTCCATGGGAGATAGGGACAGAGAACAGTAATTTTTTACAAGTGTACAGAACATTCAAATCTGCTTAAACACAGGGATTTTTTAAAACAGGATTAGTAAACTAAACCTGCTTTTCTACACATCCCAAAGAAAAGTAGCTCAGCGACACAGTGGTACCATAATTGCATCAGGGGGCCTGTCAGAAAATTATTGAATAGCTGAAGCATTAGGTATTTTAAAATTTATTATATTTTGTGACCAAACTGGCAACTGCAGAGGGGTTGGGACTATATTACAGTGCAATAAAAACCTCATAAAACATTTAAACAAACTCACACATCTGCAGAGAGATGGGAGGTATTATGTAATGCAAGTCATTGGTAAAGTCACCTCTCACCCTACGAGCTGCTGCAGGACCACTCTTCAGTATAAAGCGCCTCTGTGGTTTCTTACTCTCTGTCTCACTCCCCCCTCACCCCCAAAACACACTCACACACTCTCATGCATGGATGTTAATTTACAAAACGGACACTCTGGGTTTGTGTGGTTTGGTGCTTTGATCAAAAATATTTTTTTAAAAAAAGGTTGAAAATAAAAAATGAAAAAATCTGGAATTATTTTAGTCTCAAACAAACAAGTGTAGAGGCAAAAGAGATCCAAATCTCATTTCATCTTAATCCCCATAGTGAGGAAGTCTTGGATACAGGTCTTTCCTTTAACTCATATCTAACAACCTCCAGAGGATTTCACTGGATTTAATAAAGAATATTCCATGGACAAATTCTTGACCTACATCCTAGGCTGGCATTCCTATTGTGTTTGTTCTTAGAAAATTTAACAAGAGCTCTACAGCATTCCTTTTGCAGATTGCCAGAGAGCTTATGTCTCAATTATATGCAAATGCAGATGATAATGTGTGAGGTAGGATCCACAATTTCACTCAGGGGACTACCTCAAAACCAGTCCAACAATCAACAATACTCCGTCCAAACCACAAAAGACAATGAGAGATGAGTGCTTGGAATGTTTTAAAAAATTATGGCCGCCAAATTGTTTGAAGGCAGTCAGGAATGTATACTGAGGACTCATTAGAGTTCCTCCCTGGCTGCTCTTTTCACTGCAGCATATTCAGATCAGCTCCCAGAAGACCCTTGATGAAATATTAAGTTACTGAGCTGGAAAAAACAAATATCTTCAAAGTTTCATTTCTTTCATTCTTGATTTTGTACTGACCTACTCTGAGACATGACACAACATGGGATAAGAACACTCTGCAATGCAAAACAGCATAACCACCACCTTTCCTACTATTGAAAATACCATTATTTTTGCCAGCTGGAAGCTGAGCAGAAGCTGTGTAAAATGCTGAAATCCTTTGTAGCCTGGTGGTTTATGTGAACAGATATTATCTTAGAATACTGAAAACTTCCATGCACTTTGTTGTTAATTCGTTTCTTTTCAGCTTTTATTTTCTAACTTAAAAATCACATTTTCACGTATAAAGGTGCAGACCAACAGCATCCATAACCCAAACTGTTGGCAGTAAAACCACTCTAAGCAGCATTACATGTTTCATCTTCCTCTGCCAGCAAAATGTCATTAGTAAGACTATTCCAGCCCAGGATAAAGAGAAAGGAATGGATGAGTGGGAAAAAAAAATCTACCCATGATGGTGATTTCTAGGCTGGTCAATTGTTCCCAAAGAACAACTCAGACACAACAACGTCTTCCCAGCTTTGAAAGCATTTTTCAGAACTATCGTGAGATAAAACATATTTTAAAAAGCTGCTGAAGTCATCTAAACTCTAAGTAACTTATCTACTTCTCTCCCACATATTATTTAAATAATATATTAAAGGGTAAATTTACACAGTGTCTCTTGTTTACCAGTCTACCATAAAATCATGTTGTGTTCATGGATTGGAGGAGTTCTGAACTTTTTAATACTTTGGAAGAGACCTTGAAAAGAGTTCCAGCTTTATCAGCTTATCTAATGAAGCCAGCTTTGCTCTCCTATGAGACTCTTCCTCTTAAATCCCATATAGTGTAATCCCATATAGTGTAATGGAGAGCTGCTCAGTGAAGCACAGAGCCCCCTTGGCTTTGAGAAGAGCAATCTATAGGGGATATTAGGGATATAATGTCTTCATGACACCATATAGTGGTGGGTGCAATAGCGCTTAAGCAGGAGAGGCATTCACCAAATCTTCTTTCAGAGTTCTGGCTGAAGACTTTTCAATGTCTGTAATTGGTAAAGCTCAAATTCTCCTCCAGTGGTTTTAAAAGATCAACATGCACTTCAAAATTACAGTATAAGACTTCATAAAATAAGCTCCTGGTCTTACAGTTTTGGGAGCTAGCCTAGCTGGACTCTGTAGGGAATGTGTTATCTCTGCTTAATCCTTTAGGCAGATCACTGCCAGCATGGTTCCCACAAGAATTTAAAATAGTTCAGGACTAGTCATAGTTTATAAGGGCATTCAAGGAACCACTGTGCTGGTTTGGGAGTACAAAAGCTCAGCACTACGGTTGCTATCTTTCCTAATCATCTCTTGGTATGGCTGCTGAGAGAGTCCTTTATGGCAGTATTGTATGACTGTGTCTCAGCAGTCCTGCAGTTCCAAATTAAGCTTCTGTCCAAGAGGAAGGGTACATGTACAAATAAAAGCTTTAAATTACCTTTGTTGACATGAAAAGATCTAGAATGCCAGTGATAAATTAGATACATTCTAGGGTCCATGTAATTTTTTGTGCTGAAAACTTTAAATACGTATATAGATGCACATACTACAGCTCAGTACCTGAAAGTAGCCATGATGAATGTTTATGGGAAAAAAAATATAAGAAACAGGCAAGCATAAATGATACTTCCTAGACACACTGTCCCACATCTAGCCATGTGTGACTTAAGAGAGTTTCTGGGCTATTCATGTTATACTTCATCCTCTGAATTCAGTGGAGATCATAAATTTATGATGGTCCCAAAAAGGAAAGCTATTCAAATTAAATAAAGAAAAAAAAAAAAAAAGGAAAACTTTCAACACACATCAACTTAATTTAGAACCTGCTGTCAGCTGAGGAGTGTGTTAGCTTCAGTGTGAGACACAACAGGCTCTAAAGGTTTGGGTAGCTGATGCACAACACAATTATTACAGCTTAATTAATTCTACAGTAATGTATGTTCAAGTTATCTCAAAGATTTGCTAACATTCCTAATAGACAACAATCATAGTGTGTTTCTTATCAGTGGATAAACTCGTATTTCATTAAAATGAAGTTAATTACTCATTGACTTCCACTTTCTGTTGGAAAGGCAACTTTTTAAATCCTTCGGTGCAAGCTCAGTAAGTTCTTCATATCCCACATAAGTAAAATGGCATCTTGACTAAAGTTCCTCTGATGGAACTGTTTCTATATTTTCCTGATGTAGAAACAAACTCTAACTTAACATTCTCCCAAGAGTGCAAAAGTACAAGTAATTTGATATGTAAGTACATTCTAAAATATGATTAACAAATATTTATCAATAAAAATTGCATTTGTTTTTCTAGGACAGAATATCAAGCAGTGGCATTTTAGAGCAACGCACACTCCAAAGTTTCACAGTAGCACACTATTGAAAAATGTATAAATAGCATTTGTTAATTAAAAAACATTGGTGGAGCTGCCAGAATGAAAAAAAAAACCAACTCTGAGAAGTAAAGTGACATCACAGACAGAAGCAAATACATAGATATTCAAGGAAAATGCACTTTTCTTTAAAGAGCTTAATCTCCTTAAAGTGAGGGATTTTGCACCTTATTAAGACTTCAGAACTCCTAAATACAGAGCACAGACTGGCTGTAGATTTCTTTCAAACTAAATAACACAAGCTCCATATAGAAAATTGGTCAGCCATGGTTTTTATTTTGCGCTCAAGAACAGAGAGAATCCAAGCACAAATAACAGTGTCTTACTGTTGAAGTAAATGCCATTTACAAGACTGTGTTTTACTAAGTGTAGAAAGCACACAAGGTAGTTTAAAGGCTATTTTACAGTATTCTTGGAGGAAATAAATCGCTGTACTCAGTAACCAGTCTCATTTCACTGATGTGCAGTAAGCAGCACAACAATGCATGACTGCTGTACCTGATCTCCTTGGCTGCTGTGAATTATAGTAATTCTGCGGCAGTCAATGGAGCCTCTTCAATGTATGCAACAGTGTAAATCTAGTATCAACTATGAGAAGTTTAGTCCAGCTTAATATTCCTTCATGTATGAACTGATACTCTCAAAATTAATATACATAAAATTAATATACTTCTATAGGCATATTTAAGAAGGAAGTGAGGACTGGAGTTGATGACTTAAAAAGTGTCTTCAATCCTGTATCTCTATCATTAGCCCTCAAAAAAAGAAAAGTTTCCATGACTGTGATTGTCAAGTGAAATTGTAAATTAATATTTAATGATGTTTGTTTGTTGTTGTGAGTCAGTAGTATTGACAAAAAATAGGAACAAAATTCATCGTGAGTTCTAATTTTTGGTCTGTCTGCTTGTTTGAGAACAAGACAATTGGAAGGATGCTACAAAAGTATTTTTGAAATTGTATGGAGAATGATATTCCTCCACAGAGTATGGAAGGAAAGTATCCCATAGAATAATACATTAGTCTATTAAATTTTACAGCTTAAAAAACCACTTTAAAATATTAGATATTTCTATAAAAGTTGTTTGTTGACTTTTTTTTTTAGATCTCTTTCTGCCTTCTTATTTCTAAGCAGTAGAAACATTAGAAATTCTGGACTTAATGACAGTACGTCAGAGGACATGCCCTCTTGGGAGAAAATGATTTCTGGAGGCATCACCAGCTAAGTCTCACACTTTCAACAACTGCTCATTACTCCAATTAATCCAGATCTTGAATTCTGAACTGCTAGAGAACAGCACTTCACACAACTGAGGGAGAGACGAAAATTCAGTTTTAAATACAAAGTATTCAGTCTCACCCCATCTCCCAGCAGTAACTGGAGCTGTTTAAGCAGCTGGTGGCTGCTGTGCCTCTGTGCCCACACCATCTCAGTTTTCACAGATCTTACCGGAATTCGAGAAGAGGTGAGGCAAGGGCCACTCTGGTACATACACAGGAGGAACCAACTTCTATCTGGCTTTTACGCCTGCATAAATATGCCACAGTAGTGCCTAGCAGCTTATCAGCAGGCCTAATGCCTGCTGGGTGGGTAAGGAAAGTAACACCGGGAAACTCTCCAGCTATTGGTAATATTACTCCTCTACCTGAGGAGGCCTGACTAGAGATTTGGAACAATTGTCTAGAAAGTGGACATGAGAAAAGTCTACAACCACAGAAGCTTATCCAAATAACAATTATGCTTAAAACTTCATTGATAATAGATATACTTGTGAATGAAGAAAATGTAAGTCCATGTTTCGACTTCTTCATTCCTATCAATTAGACTAAGTAGTATTGACACACAAATTCAGTGTGAGTGATGTGGCTAAATCCCCACAGGTTCCAGCCTGTCATTTCAGTCAGCCTGGTCTTCTGCAGCAAGAAAGAGGGATTTTTCAATTATTGAGAGACTTGTTCTATTTGTACATAAAAGATACAGAACAGATGATATGCTGGTAAGTACAGGCTTATTTAGCACATTTGGTCCAAGACAAATCCATCTGCACAAAAAACTCTTCTAGCAAAGGACTTAAAAACCTCTTAGGTGGTGATTAAATGGCTAACTGTATTCCCATTGCCCTTTAGAAGCATGAGAAATCAGGAAAAGAGGGTGGAGTAAACTGAAAAGAAGTTAATTGCACAATAACAGTTTACGCCAATTCAAAAGAAAAATTAGAATTCTTTCCAAAAACAGGGAGTTTAAGTGAAAGTCACAATCTGTGTTTAGTCCATTTGTGTGGGATTTCACGCTGAGGAATGTGTTTGTTTACTTTTCAGGAGAAGCAGCCATACTTACCGTAATCCCAGAAATATATGAACTCTATTAAAACACATTTCAGCAGCACAGCCCAGGAATTACAACTCCACAGCACAATTTTGTACAGAGCCACATTACAGTGGGGCTTTCTTTCTTCCATTGGAACATATCTTTCTCCTGCAAGTAGGGCTGTGGGGACCATCCCCAAGATCCATCCTTGAGAAGGATTTTCTGTGCTTAGGCTTCTGCTCATTTATAGAGGAGGTCTCACTTGTTTCTTTAGTAACATCAGGGCTCTGAATGAAGAAAGGGTCCAAAAATTCAAATTGTTCTCCCTTTCCCAGAGCTTGCAAGACAACAGCATTGAGCCTGAGTCTCAATAAACATCAAGATGTTGTCACACAGAAACAGAGCTATATGACAGAAGGTTTCCACTCAAATGGCTCCCAAAATTTTGTTGTTTTGCCAGCCAGTGGAAACCAGAGTCCCAAGCTGGCGATCTCAGTTCCCTTGGCAATGTTCGGTGAGAGACTTCAGGAAAGAGTCCTCAAAGGGAGCAAGCTGAGCTTGGAGCTGTGTAAGACTCATCTACAGCAAATGCCTTCGAGATGGATTTGCTTTATTCCAGAAACTAGAATATGTTGACACAACACGAAGAGAATTCCAGCCAGTACACCCACACCACCAGTATATGTGCTGTGGTTTCCAGCAGGGACACTTCAGGACTGGGGTGCAGACACAGCCAGCCCAGAGTCAAAGATGGTGGTGCAGATATGCTCCTAAACACCTCCCTCTGGACTATGGAGGAAAGTGGACTTCCCTCTCCCTTACCCACCCACCATACATGTGCAGGGCCAGAACTCACCAATCTCTCCAGTCCAGAGTGATTTCAAGCCACATCTATCACTTGTGTGGTGGGTCAGAAAGGATGCAAGAATGAGGAAAGTAAAGGGAGGAAAATAGTTTAGTGATTTTTTATGTTAAGCTGACCCACTTGAAGGAAACATTCATCAGGCCAGCAGAGGGAAGAGAACACAATTTTTCCCAATTCCTAGAGACGTGCCCAAACAACCAGACTAGAGTATTTTCCTCTGCTCTTTCATAAACACACACACCAGTGACTCATAACTGCTAATTAAAATCAGATGTGGGTGATTCCATAGATAGCCAGAGGAAATGAACCAGTGAAAATACAGGTCCTATGGTTTTCTGACATAGTCAGAAAACAGAATGGGCATTTGGAAGTTAAAAAACTGTATTAAGAAGCGAAGGATGGCTCTTATTTAAGCCTTTAAATTGGCTTTGTGACCTAGGCCAGCACTCACATAGGTACAGGAATACATGAGACTCCTGGGGCTTCTCTGGGCTCAGATGAGCCCAGGGAAAGACCATTGCAAGTTTTCTGGTACAGGCATCTCTTGGAATTTTGCACAGCTAAACTCCATTCCAAAAGATGGAGTATTTATCACTGTTGTTACACCTACTCTATACAGCGTTTCTGCCAAGTTTTAAATTATCACAGGGGGAGAGATAGCTTTAACTAAAGTACCTGAAGGGCCAACAAAAATCTAGCAAAACAGAGAGTTTTTCTGGCATTCTTAGGTTCACATCCCATGCACAGGTACACCTAAGAAAGAATCTCTGATCAACTGAACAAAATTGATGTGACATTAATAGAAACCCAGCTTTTTCCTATCTTGTGAAGGCAGAAGAGCATTGTCCCCTCTCTTCAAGACAAACTGTCATAAACTAGACTGACAATAGCCTGGCCTTCAGAGTATCTTACATTAAATACATCAATATTGCTTTTACAATCAATTACATTTTTGTATTGCAGAAATTTTCTTTTTCTCATGGCTTCCTATTTCCCATAAATAACTTTCTGTAAATTATATATGGCTTCATATATGGCTTCACACTGCGCACATTCAGCCAACAGAACAATGGGTGACTCACTCCTTTTCTGTCCTTAGGTTAAAAAGGATTCTGCATTTCATGTCAGGAAAGGAGTTGATATGGTGCAATTTACCAGCACCAATCTCTTGTCTTATTTGGAGTTTGGCATCATAGTCCCTTTCCTCACCTTGTAGCAGGATCTCGGTGTTCAAGTGTTCTTGGTACTGAAAGCCTCCTCAGCAGGATTGAAAATACGATTTTGGTACAGATTTTTTCTTCAAGTTTTGACTGTGCATCAGTTTTGATTGTCCATAAATGTCAAAACTAAGCACCTGTAATGCTCTGCACATTTTATACTCTCTGAACGTTTTGACTTCAGAAAATCTGACACCATTTTACGACACGTAGTAGTTATTTCCAGAGCAATAAAAAGAATTTTCTACTCAATAGCCACCTCTGACGCATGGAATAAGCCTTGAGCAAAATTAGGTCTCTGATATGTCAATATAATATATTAAGTAGAGATTAATGAGCTTGATCTTAGTCTTTAAGTTAAATAATTGATGCACTTGCAACAGTCCTTCAAGACAGCTCTGACAAATATTGTGTGTATTATTTAATGTTAATTTTAGTTGCACTACTGGCTTTTATGAGATTGATTCTGCTAAACATGTATGAGTAACAAAAAATGCAAACTGTCATTATTTAGATTAGCGTGCCAAGACTAAGCGGTTTTAAGCATAAGCTGAAGCATTCAGTATCACAATGCTTTCTGCATGGTCCTGCAAAGTTCTTTGGAAGAATTAGGCACAAAATAATCACATGAATCCTGAAGTTGTAATTTGTAATTAGAAGCAAAGTGCTACAAAAAAAGGAGCCTGTTTGATTTTGCCTCCCTCCAATAAGAGGAAATAGCAAATGTGTGTTTAGAGAAGATTAAAAACCAGAAGCCCGCTGAGTTTCTTTACCAGTCACAAAGGAATTTCAACAACTATTTTACTTTCTATTATTTTATATTGCATTATAAATAACCTAAAAAACACGCTATGTTTGGAGGCTTAATGAATTAACCACTGTAGAAAGTGCAGCTCGTCATCAAACGTAATTTTCACTACACACATCTCTTGTATCTTCCTACATATCAGCCAGCACATCCCTTTACTATTATTCACCCAGAATTTTTTGAGAATGATAGAGCACAATGGTATCGTGCTGTCTCATCTACTCACAGAGTTAATAAAAATGTTACTGTTTTTAAAAAACCAAATTTTGGTCCTAACCCTTCGAGGGGAAGTGTCCTCAAGCACACTGTCATTGACAAAACCCCCTGATTTTGAAAGTTTTTTTTTTCTCGTTAGCAAAGTATAGCCTAACAGTACCTTTACTGTAGTCTTGCATGAAAGTAATAATTTTTCTGTACTTTTCCTATGACAAATTTATTTTTCCTATATGCTTTTACTGGCTGGTGCAGTTGGCATGGCTTGACTGACAATGAGCCAGAAAGATGTTGAGTGTAGGGAAAACTCACAGCTCTCTCAGCTGCTGGCACAGGGGAGGGGAAGAGCACAGCAGAAGTGATGCATTCAAGCACAGCCCTGTGAGTTAGCATTCCCTGCCTGCCAGCTTGGGGACACTGCTGCCAGTGCATGCAAATGCAGATTATCCACACCCCTGTAAACTAAGAGAAGGTGTTGGAAACTAACTGGACAGAAAAACATAGCAAAATGTTGTAAGTATTCATCAATTGTGTGAGCGAGTGAGAGCTGTTATTTGAGCCCAGGATTTTAAGAGGTGAAGTCGACCTGCAAACTAAAATGCACTCTCTCATGCTTAAAACAAAAACTGCTAAGGATGTTTACAGCACCTGTAATGTTTGATTGCCTTTTGTTACCAGAACAGAATCATAGACCTATTAGGACACCAATCTGATGTATTCTTATCATTTATGAGAACACCACTGGATCACATTACTGTAGTTGAGTCTTAGGGAGGGCACCTCAACAATTCTGTGTGGTGATAGACTCTATCAGGTGACATAATGCCAAAGGAAGTACTAAAGCTGGTGGTACTGAATAATAAATTCATATGACAACAACTCATCTTAAATCTCCAGAGTCCCAGTTCACTACCAGCTGGGCATTAACGATTTGAAGGTATCACTACCTACAATGTGAACTTTAAGATGACATTCAAAGAAATTTTGTGAGTTTTCATTTGAACATATGGAGAGGAAACAGCAAAATATCTCTCTGGTAAACAGGTTCCTCTGCTTTTTAAACAAATCCTAGTTATGCACATGCCTTCAGAAAAGTAAATTAGAAAAACTTCAGGAAGTGAAAACACATATTAAAGAATTACTATCATGCTTTGTGAAAGACGGGAAAATCCTGTTGTCAGACAAAGCAAAATTAGTTCTGAATCAATGAGGTTGAATAAGAATGAACACATGTTTTTTTATGATTTAAGAAAGCCCAGCAGACCTAATAATGACACAGGACAACATTATAGGTGATAGCACAAACATACAAGCAAGGTGAGCTAATTATCCAGTCCAACAAATGCCCATAAATTCTTTTGCTTCTTACTCCAGTGGAGCTCAGTAAGCTGTGAAATCCAGGAGAAAAAGAAAAAGCATACTGTAACCAGAAGCAGATACAATTCAAAAAGAATTTATCTCAATAAATGCTAAAGTAGACATGGACAGAAGAACACATACATTAAGAGCTAAAGTACTTTCTTTTTGGAATCTGTGATGACAGAAACCAAGATGAATATGACACTATCTGACTGGCCTAGGTTTAGCTGTAAGCCAAAAAGTGCATTTAATAGAGTGTATCTAAGATCCAGTTCTGCATGTGTTTGAAAAGGAATGGCAGGGAGGAATATAAAGAGATCTTCTGCAAACACAATCAAGTAGATACCAGAGCTAGAAGTGGAAAAGCTTTAGAAACTACATTACTTGTGATATTTTTGAGAAGCGGGAAATGACAAGTAAGTTCTGTGGCAAGGAGTTTATTTTAATGGAACAGCAGTAAAAGGAATGACACAGTGGAAGCATTTTGTGTGGTCCTGTTCATATTTTCACTGGATGGACAGCATGCTGATTCCACCATAAGCTTTTATTAACAGCCAAATCCGACAAGATGTGATTTTAAGCTAAAATATATACATATATAAATTGTTTATTATTTAAATTTCAAAACAAGCATAGCATTCAGACTAAGAACTAAGCTCTTGCCAATTTTATAGAACATAACACTACGAAGGTTATGTATCAGTCTAAACATTTTCTCAGTGTACTGTGATGAGAAAACTGTTAGGGTCTTTTCCCCTGCTCCTTTCTTAAACATATTCCTCCTCAAAATTTTGCTTTTTGGTGTTACTGAAATGCAATAGTTAATTATCAAATCACAATGTTTCTCCTCTCAGCTGGCTTCATAGTCAACATAAGTTTTTGCCAACAGCAAAATGTTGAAGAACCTAATCACTGAAAAATGTACAAATGGCAGCAACAAGTAAATCCACGAGGTTCACTTAGTTCAAAAACCTGTCCCTGACAGGAGCCCAGGGAAGTATCCACTGGGTCCTTTGGTATTTTCAAGCACTTTCTAGTGCTTTGGAGGATGCTCTGAACAGCAGAGAAAAATCTTCATCTTTGACCCTTTGAACCTAACACACCTTCCTTTTACCACATTTGTTGTCCCCTGTAGTCCCTTTGTTTCTCCAAATTCTTGTGCCCCTTATCCCTTTCCAAGCAGAAGTTGTTTGGTGGTGTTAGGGCTCCTGAAAAGGCACTGGTATAGACCAATGCCAGCAAGCAATTCCCAAGGGAACAGTGTAAGAGGCCAAGTAGGTAATGGTGTTTCACCCAGTACTCCGGTAATCTCCAACGATTTATGGCCTGTCTTTTGGATTTCATAATCTTCAGAGGATTTTTCTTCCATGAATTTGTTCAGTCCTGTTTAGAAACTATGCAAAAGCTTTAAATGTCTCCAACCTGCTTCAGCCAGGTTTAAGCTACACAGCTTAAATATAGGTTTAAGAACAATATACTTTTGTTTATTTTGAACTTCTGCTGACATAACCTGATATCCTCTCATTTTTGTACTGAAAAGACATGGGATGGGGGAATAAAATCAATCCCTACTCACTGCACAGTATTCATTATTTTAATCAGTTCATTTGACAGTGCTCAGTTTTTAGTGGGCTGCTTTTGAACAGGTGTGTGAAACAAGGAATTACATTCAGAGAAGGGATTTGTCTTGAGGTACCACTCCTTTCTACCTTTCTATCTCAATTCACCCACCCAGATGGTAATAGGAGCTACCATGAATTAGGTGGGAAAGAGTTTTTATGCCTTAATTATCCACCAGGATGAACAGACTGGCTTGGGTTGTTTTTTTCTTTGGCTGCTCTTAGTTTGGGTTGAGTGCTTCAGGACCACCAGAGCACAAAAAGGCTCCATATGATCCAAACTGCTTTTGCCAAGTACTTTCCTGCCTTCAAAAGAGATTTTGGATTTAGGAGGTTGAGTTTAGAAACTCCTGATAGACCTGATGTGCCCTGGTATTTGAAGGCCAGACAGATATTTGTATTTCAAGACAGTAAAGGTGGTTGAAAGATCTGTCTTGCAAATAGAACCTTGCATGACAGAAAAAACTGGCTTTTTAACATTTTTTAATAGATTGGGCAGGTCACTTAAACCAGGAACTACAAATCATCAAATAGCCCAAAAAAAGGCCTGCAGTAATGAAGGTAAGCCTGGGNACAGAGCTTGAAAAACAAGAGTGTGAATAAGCCTGGCTCACACGAGCAGTTCAGGAGAACTGGGCAGGAGGAGTTACTCTGCTCCTTTTATTACCATACAGACTGCATGCTGGGGAAGCAGATTCCCAGCAGAGTGCTACAGACAGTGCTAGGTTAAAACCCTCTCAGAGCTCACCCTGGGGCACTGCTACTCCAGCACAAATCCCTGGTGGAAGCTATAAACAAGCACAAAAGAACACAGATATTTTCAGTACAAATATCTTTGGCAGGCTATACCTATATAGAAAGATACTTCAACTAGACTGGGGAAGCAAATAAATTATTTTAAAAACACTCTGAGTCTATAAACCCCAAATAAAAATAGCTATTCTAATGTACTGAAGCTTACCTAGTTTCTGTAGAGAATCAATTCTACACACCTTTGTGTGGAAGGTCCACACAAAGTGACAAAGCACATTGCCCAGAAGATGCTATTTGGTGAAATGTGAAACATTACCCAGGGTTCATTCCCTCGCAAATCTCTTCCGAGTTTCTCAAAACTTAGCCAAATTGCAACTCTGTTAGCTGAAATTTCCCATACCAGCTGTCTGCCTCAGGCTGAATTTATTTTTGAAAACTCCAGCCAAAACTATTCAGCCATTTCAGAGAAATACTCTCACAATCTTTTATTTGGAAACTTTTAGCACCCGAATGCTTTACAGTAGAGTTTCTGAAATTAGATGGGAACAGAGAGAGAGTAGGAGATATACATAGAACCATTTATGAAAGTCTGCCCAGTTCTGCCCAAGCCTAAAAATGCACACCCCACAGAACAATCCTGAACATGATCTGGTGTGAAGCTATGGGGCAAAGTCAATCTTTTGCTGTAATAGCTGCTTTCAGGTATTGTATCCTTGGGCTGGGTTGAATATTATAACCAAAACCAGAAAAATCTCTCCCCTGTGCTCTCAATAATCTCATCATCTGTGACTTCAGCAGGATGGGAGGAGAGCTGACAGGCAAAATATGTATTATGCAATGTGGGGAGGAAGCATATTGTATTAGTTGGACTAGCTGTGAAAGAAAGGAAAATCTTCAGGATTAGTGGAGGGAAAATGGAAAATGAGGGGATTCTGAGAGGATACTGAGAACATGAGCAGTGGGTGAGAAAATGTATGACTGAATAGGATACAAAATGCTGCTACAGTGACTCTGGGAAAGGGACCGAGACAGAGAACTCTGGGGAAGGAAAACAGGGGTGCAAGGAAAACTAAAGGCTAGGGTGGAAAAGCACTTAGACGTGGAGATGAGACTGGGCCCAGACTGAAGAGTGGGGAGGAAGCAAGCACTGCAAATGAGTGAAGCAGGGTCTAGACATGACAACTTCTAGAGAAAAAAATTTAGGGCTGCTATCAGAAGCCAGAGAAATCAACTAATTGAATGCAAGCTCCTGTCCTCAATAAGTGAATTACATTGTTTTTATGCAAAGGTTTGGTTTTTTTTTTCAGGCTATCTCTTGAGCTGAATAGAATGAATAATGCAAGCAAGCTTCTGCCTTCAGGAACATCTGAGAACACCAGGTACTTTCACTAATACTTTAGAAAATCTGAACCAGAGCTTTCAGAGTAAATCCTCCAAGAAACAGACAATTAGTGATCACCTATGAAAAGATTCAAGTGACTTTGCTAGAGTCATGGTGTGAGAAAATAAAGATAGAGTCCAACTTTCCAAACAGCAATCTGTCTTAATCAAAAAACCATGTCCTCCCTTTCTGCAAGACTTCACCTCATTCACTCCATACTTTTCAAATTTCCAGAGGAGCCAGAAGACATAGACTCTTTGCTATGCTATTTTGATTCATCCTAAAATAAGGTGGGGAAAAAAGAACACATAATCATATACAAAAGGCAGCAAAAATTATGGGAACAGGAGGATTGTACAAACGATTTGAATAATCTTGATTTTTGACAACATAGATAAGCCTGTCATTGCAAACTTTGCAAGATAAATGTATCAATCTTTTTGCATTTAATATGCAAGACCTGACTCTCTCCTGGCTTGCACTGTTCTGCTGGTTTAACGAGGTTGCCTTTGCTTTATGTTAACATGAGAACACAGCTAATTGTTCTGTCTGGAACTAATGAAAACTGCAGTATCTGGAGGAAAGCAATCTAAACAGCCATTTGATGGGAATGATATACTAAAAAATATTTCTGAGAGATCCAGGGATGACACACACACTTTGTTGGTAAATATCATAGAGAAATAATTTCCTGGTTTTTTCAGGTACACCCAAATGAACTTATCTCCTTTTACAAGTACAACTACTTGATAAAAAGCCTTCATAAAATATGAAAATGAGGGAAAAAACCAAATACTAAAACCCCATCTCAAACAAGGAGGAATTAAAACCAAATTGTTACCGCAGGTAGAAAAACAAGGTTAGGGAAGAATTAAAATTAAAAAAAAATAAAAGAAAAATTATTTCTTGACTACCTACCTCACAGCTTTTTTGCAAGGCCTTAAAAAACTACACTGAATAATCAGAGTATGAAAATACAGTAGGACTGGGAATGTGGGATACAGCAATATCTGAGCACGTGTGGTACACGCGCTCCCACTGAGATTTACATATCTGCCTGCTAGGAAGGTTTAGAATAACTTGAGACTTAGTTGAGAAGCACCAGAATATAAAGACTCCTGTTTTTTCAGTAAATTAACAGATAGAAAATCAAACATAATGAAGATATACATAACTTGTACTGAAAGATGAGCTATCTCTGCTGGAAGATTAACAATAGCCTGGAAGTTTTCAGTAAGATTTCAGTTTAAACCTTTCTCCCAGTAGTGTTCCCACTGGTTTTCCGATGGAAAAATGTACCTTTAGAAAGTGCTGTAATTCTCCACTGTCAACTACCAAATAATGGGAAACAGTACCAGACAGAACAGATAAAGCACAACATCTGAAATACTTAAGACTAGTCTCAACTAAAAGTAGAATAAGCTTTAAAACTGAATACAAGAGGTCACCAGATCCTGGCCTAGCAGTACATTTAAAAATTACATTGTATTTAAAGATAAAAACATTGTAAGAAATCAAAAATCACATCAAACAAAACATGAGGATTAAATTAAATACAATTGAAAGATTAGATTGTATGGGTTTATTTGGTCCCAACAGAAATTCTCTTCAGAGATGTGTGCCCCACAGAGATTCTACTCTGAAGCACCAGAATGAACACCTCTTTATTTTACACTGATTTTCAATGGCAACAGGAGAGCAGCCTGAAGCAGTTATGTAGAAAAACAGGTAAAACCTTTGCAAAAGAGCAGTAAGAGTTTATAGCTCACCTTCTACTTGAAATTTCTAATCAGTTCAAACAAAGTGAGAAACACACTTTTAAAGGACATGCACAAATGCAGAGAACAAGACAATTCCTTTCCTGAGGTGTTTTCTAATTAAAATGCCTAGACATTACTTTTTCATAAATTAATTGTTTGTCATGGTAGTGTTTTTCTAAGGTGAATGAGACTCATTTATAGATGCTTTCCTCTCTGCTGCTTCACATTACAGATTATATGCCAGTACAAAAATATGGTAAATATTGAAATGGAACAGCCATGAGGAATTTTAGATCATTCTGTAAGCTAGACATTGTCACCCACGCAATTTCAGTCATATACTCAAGAATAATATTAAACATTCAAACAGTGAAGTGTTGCAGAGCTCTGATGCTTTCATCTTCTACAAGGAATTTTTACCTTCTAATTTTAAAAGATTTCAACAAATTACATGTTCAATACTACATTGCATGTGTATGGAATTAACTCCTAATTTTGTATGTTGAAAGAAGCATTTGAGAAAGAAACTTCCAAAACTGCTCCAGGTTTGCCTCTTTTTGTCTATATGACTGGGAAGTCACTGATCCCATTTGATTTCCTTAAATTAGAGTATTAAATATTGGCTAAACTGTTCCCCTACAGTTATTTATAATTACTATTATATAGTTATTTATAATTAACAGCAGTAATTCACTTCAGTGGGATCAGAGTTCAGGTATTTAATGTTTCCAGTGATCCCAAACTTACTTTCTCACTTCATATATAATTATGTCTGGATTGTATCTTCCGGCAGCATCAAGTATTAGCATAATTTTCATTAGCTAGGCCTTGGGGTTGGGTTTTTTTTTTTCCATTCATCCATTAAACTAAGCCACACTGACTGCTGCAAGAGAGGTTTATTCCTTGGTGGAAATGGAGAAACTGTCACAGGTAGTTGTTAGGCTGACGTAAAACAGCTCGTTGAAATGTCAGCCTGGAGCTACAGCAAGTATGTCACGTGAAGGATGACTTTAAATTTGCTTCCATGAACAATGTTTAATGATGCTTTACGCAGCTTCATAAAAGCACCTTAACACCTTTCTGATGTAAACCAGAACACTTAAGTATTCCAAACCAACAGCAGGCCACTCAATACCTTAGCCTGGAAGCCTCAGAAATCCCATCTTTAGAGGGACATACTCTTAATATTATGAACATTTTAATTGCATTTAGATTATTATCTTGTGCTCCAGCAAAAAACTATTGCACTTAATTAAAGAAGTAATGTGGTAGTTAAATATTAAATAAACAGCTATTTTTGTGTATACATGCAAAGGAATGCAAAGCATTCTTGTAATCAATATATCGGTGTTAATTAACCACTAACACAGAACAACAAAATTTAGGAATAAGAGCGCAAAGGTTACCAGGAATTAAACAAGTCAAGCCCTCAAAGCACAGCACTGCATGTTGTAACCATGGGCTCTTCACAGCCCCAAACCTCTACTTGTCCCAAGCAGGCAAGCACGCGCTGAGGTCAGTCTGGGTCATCCAATGATCCCAAAGAATTCAGATGTGTTCTTCTAAACCTGCAGAGTTTAGTGGTAAATTCAAGAAAAGTATCCACAAAAAATTATGCCCATAATTCATTTACACACTGAAATACAGTAACACTATGATGACCACTTATTCTTTCATTTAGGCCTGGCAGAGCAATGAACTCTTCTTTTGTGTATTACTAAGTAGACCCACCCTGAAAATACAGGTTATAGAAAAACCCACTCACTATTTTGAAGCAAAGACACATATTTATGGTTGACAAATGGCCAAAGTCTTCAGGATTTCCTGAGAAGTTTACTAGAGTAGCTTCTGACTCTTCTTCTTTCTTTACAGGGTGTAGTGCAATTCAGCCCTAATTACTAGATCCAGTCTTATCACCCTAACTCACTTCAGGTGACATGAATTGCCTGAGCACCTGTTTCACTTGCAGTTCTTGAGTCCAGACAATGACAATTATTGCTGGCTACTGGTGTGTGAAAGGTGGAGATTTTTCAAGCAATGACCTACTGCCTAGAGCCCTGGCTTGCTCTGTTGCATGAGGCAACAATTTGCCTTCCCAATATCCGGTAGCTCTCCATGGTCCTTCAGTCTCTTCCATCACTTCATTGATTATGCCCAGGTTCATGAGTTTTTACTAATCAGTACTGGCAATCTCAGCATCTGGCTCTCTCTAACATATAAACAGATTTCAAACCTAAATAATGTTTCAATTACTTCCCTTAAACTGTTTTAACACAGGTGAAGAAAAACAAGTACCAACAGTAAGACCCACTAGGAACAAGCACCAAGGCACAGCTGAAGAGTTTTAGTGGTGCATCAATAGTCAGAGCGCTGGCAAAAGCATCTCCCCTACAGACTAAACTAGAACAGCAGAACCCAAAATGTAGTTTAAACTTTTAAATGGAATTACATACAGCAACTGCATTACTGAAAAATTTGTCTTTGAAACAGGATCATTATCTGAAAATCAGCTTCACAGTGAAAGAGAAGATAGATAGTGATATGGCTTCAACTTCCAGCTCTGCCAGAGATCCCCTATGTGAACTTAAACAAAACATAAATGTTTTGCTGTTCTCCATTTTAGAAACCAGGAGCAGCAAGTACCTCTTTTCTCCCTCTCCTGCCATCTGCCTTTTTTATTTACACTGTGGTGCTAAGAAGACACACAGACATGACTTAGTCAAAACACAGGTACTGTCCTTCATTTCAGCAGTTCCTCAAGATCTTGGTCACTCAGTTACCTCCATCTTCTTAGTGTTTGCCAAGGAAATAAGCTAAAGTTTAATTAAAAGAAAGGTTTTAACACTTACACTGGGAATCAAATTTCTGTTCTGTGAGGCAGAAAGACCTAGTGTGGAATCTTCCAAGAGAAAGTTTTAAACCCCCTAAATTACTACAGTTTGAAGGGATGAGTCAGACCACTGCCCAGTCATGATTTTTTAGAACAAATACATCTTCTATTTTATCTGTAATTTATTCCAATATTACTTGTACTACTCGATATTTACCAGGTGCTTCTTATACAAGACAAAAAGAGAAAGTGATAAGATCCCAGACAACTGTGTGTCTGAAAACAATGAGCAAGGAAAGAAGCAGCAGCTAAACACTACATACGTGTAAGTAACTTCCCGAATGGCTTGGCAGCCCAGTTTGTTTATCCCAGTTCAAATACTAAGTACTGCATTCATACACAAAGGCAGCAACTTGCTTTATTTTCAGACACACTCATCTAGGATCTCATCACTTAAAAATCAGCAGCCTTATGTGACCAAGTGCCAAAAATGTTAAAAACCAAACGTACTTCCACAGATGTTAAATACCAATGCAATGTATCTACAATCATTACAAAACAACGCAGAACAGATTTCTTATGCATTTAGAATGGCCACTGCACTTGTTTTTAGGTAAGTGCAGATTCCTTCCCCTACAGTAAAGGTTAACATAACCCAGTTGACCATGGGTATCATGGGTTCTTAAAACCACTTGAGCACAATCCATGATTTCAGAATAGCAGGGTAAGTACTCAAGCTACATTTCAGCTTATTCAACTACACTGCCAGAAATAACAATTCCAAATTTTTGACACAAATGCTGGCCCCTATCCTGTATGAGCATTGATGTCCTGAAAAAAAAAAAAATCTATAAAAGCAAGAACAGCTCTCTAAAGATCCAAAAATGATGCCTGCTGAAGGCAGGACAGAAATAAGAACAAGACTGTACTGACAGGCTTGTTCCTAATTTACTGGATAATGTTTGGCAGAGAGCAGTATTACTCTAGGTATTACTTGCAGAGCGACATGTATGAAAAGATAAATGTTACTGACCAAAGCACAAAATTGCCACAGAATGATCTGTGGCAGAATCCTTAAGTAGGAAACAGTGGCTTGGTGATGCAAAGATGGATAGGATGGATAACTGCCATCTTAACTTCTGGGAGAAAAACAGGAAAATTCCATGCCTAATAATCTCCTTTCTTAAAAACCAAGCATAACTTATCAAAAATAACTAGATAAATCCAGGACAGATTTTTTGTTGTTTTTTAACAGAAGAATATGAAGTGGACATCAAAAGTACATAATTTGCTTCAATTAAGTGAACGGAATGTACAACTCCCTGACACTATATAAGAAAATCCACTGAAGAGACAGACTTGGTGAAAGGCACAAGTTCAGCCAGCTTCTGCTGGCAAGGAATTCTGCAGTTGATCCATCCTTTACACGGAAAGGTAAAATACCATTAAGGTCCCCCTGGAATGATTGAAT
This sequence comes from Oriolus oriolus, assembly GCA_013400235.1. Taxonomy (NCBI): domain Eukaryota; kingdom Metazoa; phylum Chordata; class Aves; order Passeriformes; family Corvidae; genus Oriolus; species Oriolus oriolus. The sequence continues at coordinate 1,271,562 of VXBT01014028.1, forward strand.
CCACATTTAAATAGAAATCTCAAAATAGTCACGCACAAGGTTCATTATCAGGAAATGCCCTGTTTAATGATCCTCCTAAAGACTGTGGAATTCAGCCACAGACAAAACTTTTCAGTAAACAACAACTTCATAAAGTACATAAAATGAATTTCAACAGTTAAATCTTCCTCCTTCTTTGACAACCTTCCTATTTTCTGCTATTTCACCTCCTTTCTCCTCTGCGGGATGATGTAGCAATGTTTGATGAGCCTCCACTATTTCAGCCTTTCCTTGCTCACAGTTAAGAAGAGTGACAAAACTTTTCCTTGGCTGAGATCAGCCTGGATTGACCATCAACTTTCATGGTGCTATGAGGAAGAACGGGTTTGATCAGCACTGAACATTTCAAAAGAAACCTTAGTACTTCAACAACCTGTCTTTCTAAAATCTACTCAATTTTTTAGAAGATTAAATAACTAATGATTAGATTATGAGACGTTAGTAGAGGTGTTAATATTCCTACTCACGGCAAGCAGACAAAGCACACACTTTCCTCGCAATGCTCTTTACTTTAAAACACACCTTAAAAGAATTCTGTGCTCTGAACCTGAGATTATTTGTGTTAGACACTTGAGTTCTCAGCACTTTAGCAGGTGCATTGGACCACCGCATTTATTCCTACATTGCTGCAGGATGCAACAGCATTCCTAACTCTCCTGTTTTCAACAGCTATCATGTCTAGATGACCTATACTCAGTGCATCTATATTAATGTATATATTATATTGAATAATTTAGAAAAAATTTGGAAAGATTTGGTTTTCTTCATGTCATTGTCATCTTCACTGCATTATCAGTCACTAGAACAGGCTCCCCAGGAAAATGGTTATGGCACCAAGCCTGTCACAGTCCAAGGAGCATCTGGACAACACTTAGTCATATGGATTAGTTTTAGGTATTCATGCAAGAAGCTGCAAATTGGACTTGATGATCCTTCCAGGTCCCTTCCAACTGGAGATATTCTATAATTTTATGATTTACTTTGCAGTTGCAAAGACGGCTAAATCCATGCACACAGCCACAAAGCAGAAACAACCCTCTAGAGAAAAGGGTACAACACATCAGCATAAGCAATGATGGGAAAACACTACTGGTAACGTCTTTAAATCACGACTGTTCAAGGAAAAGGGCAACTTTTTAAAGAGCAATTTTTAGGTAGAGGAACAAACTATTTCCATGCATGATCATTAGGGGAAGAAATCATCACCCCAAAATACCTGTATGATATCAAATTAATTATTGATTCCCACCCAGTCAAATACATTCTTTTAAGACTGCCTGGATTGTTTTTTCCCCTCTCAGAGAGTACAAGAGCACTCAGACTCCTAGAAAAAGAAACAAAATTAGACTACAACATACTGTAACACAAGATTATCTTTATTTCAAAATTGTACAAAGTATAAACATAAAGATATAATTACACTGAAGTAAACCCTGCTCTTCAAGTATCTGAATACTCTAGCAATGATATGGTCGTGAAAAAATACCTTTATTATTTCTCTTTAGGAAATTTTATCTGATGGAGCGGTACATCATGAAATCAATTGTTGTACATCTGGGAAATTTACCAATAGAGCTCTCCTCCACAGGGGTGTACACTTTGATTTGCCTCATGTGAGTGTCTCTTCCATTTTGGTGATTCGCTAGAACAGCAATCTGGATCATAAAGGTGCGAATGGGCTTCTTGTGAGTATCTGTCAGAGGAACATGGATCCAGCCGCTCGGCTCCACTAATTCCAGTTGCTGCCAAGAACAAGACAGAAGACCAAAACATTCAGAAACAGTTCACTTACTTCATATAAATGATCACATATTAAACCCATTTAATAAAGCAGTCTTGTTAATCACATTTTAGTTACCTTTCCAAATTAATTTGAAATAATGCAGTTGAATACTCATAGCTAATTTACTGCTCGCGTAATTGGACACTAATTTGGTTGTCTGCAGTTGTGTTTGCTTCTGCCTTTCAGAATCTACTCCCCATTTTGTGCCCTAAGCTTAAAATAAAAACCAAGATAAAAGAACACAGACTTCAGTGTAAACTCAAGAAAGTAACAGTAGTAGTATTTGGATCTTCTTACCGAAGAACAATGCTCAAAGATGACAGAAAGGATGCATTTTAAATTGTTTTACCAATTTAAAATGGCACTCTGAACTACAATATACTCAAATGACTTATGTAGGAAATAAAGCCCACACAAAGTCTGGATTTTCAGAAATTCTTTAGATGATTAGGGGGACTGGGGAAGAGGAAAAGGAAGATGACAGAATAAAATATAGGATACCTCAAACTTCATCTCATGTATCAAGACAGATGCCTGGCCAATTAATAACTGCTGCACAGCCATTTAATCACATTCTAATGACATTCTGACTTGCATTTTTCACAACATACCCAGTGTGATATGATGATTTTTTCTTTTTTAATTTTAATCCTACACAAACCAATGCCAATGCAAGCATTTTGTTAACTCTAAACCACATCACTGACACATCAGATTGCTGAATTCAAGCTGGATGCTATGCAGAGCATGGTAACACCTTTTGTTTAAAGCTAGCTGCCCAACTTCAAAGCACAACTCAAAACATACATGGAAGAGCACACAAGTAAACAGAAGTCTTGTGGGGGGGAAAAGAAAACAAAACATAAAACAACTGTCCACTAGCAAGTGGACTTCACACAGCTAGGCAAATATGAGTGCTGTTCTTAGCAGCTGAGTTCCCCTAAGGAAGATGTCTGTGCTTTGAGCAGCTCAAAATTCCCATCTTTCTCCCAAAAATACTGCATGGCACATCCTGTCAAATGCCTTGTTTATGCTGAAGCTTTCAAAAGACCCATCTGAGAGCTACTGGTTCAGAGGCAGCAAACACCCTGAGAAAATTACTCAAGAAACAAGTAAAAAAGTTTGATGACTACTTCAGCTTAAAGTAGCAAACAAAAAAATCTTTTACACCTTCACCTTAAAAGAGAGAGCAAGAAAAGAAAAAAACCAACAAAAAACCACAAGCCAAAACTCTCCACTGCTGCAGACTCTCCAACAAATTATTTCCAAAGCATTAAATTCACTAAACCTTAGCAGCAAGTAATTTCACTCTGGGAGCTAGACATTTCCACAAACACACAGTCACTTATTTGTTGTAGCACTGTCCCTTTCAAAAAACTTTTAAAATCTTTTTTTTTTTCTTTTTTGCATAGGAAACTTCAGGTAATGGCTGACTTTACAAAGGGATGAAAAAACAGATGTTTTGTTGAAGCAGCTTTACAAAGGGGAAATTTATCATGGTGAGGTGGCAGTAAACAGCTTGAGCAAGGATGCTTTCCATCTTCATAGTAAACAGAGGAGGAGGATCCTCCTAATATTTTATTCAACTGCTACTAAGGTCAACTGACTGTGATTTTGCAAGAGAATTTAAAAGGTTATTTCTAATTAAACTTGCATTTTAATGTTATTCTCAGCATCTACAAATTTTGACTGCTAATTTAAAGTGGAAAATTTGAGTTCAAGAGTTATGATATTGAGATTTTTATGCTTGGATCGATATGAAATTGATTAGTTAATAGAGTAAAAAAAAAGGTACCAAAAATTAACGTATGCCATATTTTTCAATGCTTTGTTTCCTGCTTGATCAAGGGAGGTGGTTATATGCTCTATTTACAGCATGTTGTTTTCCAGTCCTGCTACAAACGCAACCTATTTCTTCCCAAGCTTTTCTACAGAGATGGGACAAGTCATTCCTTCACCTGTAAAATTGGCAACTGAGGCATTAGGTTAATTAGACTAAAAGCTTCCCTGGCTCCAGATGTCAAATCTCATGTACTCTGATCCGGTTTTTATTGACTTAAGTGAAATACAAGATTTTACAGGAGGTTTAGCTCCCACTGAGTTCATTTGCAGTTCTGCATTTCTGCGAGTGGATCCGAGTTCTCAACACAGCCACTTGAACACAGAGTCTGAGCAGCCACCCAGGAACAGTCACTTGAGTACCTCTTGTAGCAACACCACGGCTGAGCACAGACCGAATGCAATTCATCAAGCACCACTGAACTGTCTTAGCCACAAAGCCTTTTTTTTTAACTCCAAGTCTCAGCTTCACTCACCCCACATTTTTCAACTTCCCTAACAGATGAACACACAACCTTTACTTGTACAAATTCTGGACTCATCCTCAGAATAGGCCCCTTTCCCCATTCCAGTCAAACAGCTGCCTCTTGGACAAAGCACACGACACTTAGGATGAAGTTGGAGGCTACAGTGTAGTAAGTGCAAGAGGTCAGAGTTAGACCTAAATGTTTGGAAAAAGTGAGCTCCTGATTTCTGCCCTCTAAATAACATTCCTGTACTGGCATTTGAGTCTGACCCTTTTTTTTTTAATTGATGCTCACATAGTTCATTAAAACCTTGATATCCACTCAGATACTGAGGTTTAAATGCAACAAAACCAAACTGAACATTCAGTAGAAAAGGAAGTATTGTTTTGCCAGTATGATACACACATTTTCTGTAACCAAAGGAATGGTATAAACCAGACACACACTCTCTCTCAAATTCTTCTCCTCCACGTCTGTCATGCTCTTTCAGATGAGTGAGACAGTTTCTTTTTCCAGGGGGCGCAGGTCTGTCACCCCGGAGAAGGAACAGGACATGGGACTAGGCAGGGGTGATACAAGACACAATGCTGCCCACTCCTACTCAATGTCAGCACCCAGACCCAATCATCACAACTCCTAGCAGAAGTGGGATGAAATATGCAGCTCTACTCTGCCTGGAGCATTCCCAGTGTGAACAGAATCTAAAGGAAGCTTACTGTGAAGTTTTAAGAAATTCCTATTAAGCCCATGCAAATGGCAATCTTTCAAAGCCTTGTAAACCAGTCTGGAAATTTGGGTGGATTTTTGCAGGGAGGCAAAAGGCACATCCTCAACACAAAGGCTGAACTATTGCCAAATTTCAAATCCTTGCTTTAGAGCTTGGGGGAACTGGAGCATCAAAGAAGGATACCAGAATATTCTCACACAAGCAAAACAGCATACTTTTCACTAGCCTTATTCTTGGAACAGAACTGCTTTGGCTGAAACTTTCAAAAAATTCAGCCCAAAGCAGATATCTGGCATGGAAAAATCAGTCTGAACTGAACTTTGGCAAAAGTTAAAGTAACTAAGAGTTAAGCCTTAAAATGGAAAGGGTCACATAACCTTACATACAGGTGGCACTGGCAGCTCCACCTATAGTTAATATTATACTTTAAATCCATTTCAGTTGACTTTGCTCAAAGTCAAGCCTGTTCTTTAAAAGCACAGACCACTGTAAATACATACACACACACATACAGATATATGTATATATTTCACCTCAATTCTACAGCATCAGTCCACTATGAGCAAATACCAGATTAAGTTTCCTCCTGTATTTTTAATGTTATGTAGATCATTAAGACTCAGTCAAAATTAACTGTCTTCCAAGAAAATTTTAAAAATCAGCTTTATTACTAACCACCTGAGTGAAATTAAAAATTCAAAATTTTTTTCTGTTATGTGTTTTTCCAGAATTTTTTTTTTAAAAAGGAAAACATAGGAATGAATCAGTGCAAGTTCAGTATTGGTAACTCAGGACAGTTCCTGCAGCTGTAGACTAATCTTACTGTACCATATACTAAAAGCCCAGAGTTTGTGGCTTTTTAAAATTTGCTTCTAATACTATAAATTTTGTGAGAATTGGAAAACAAGAAGACCATGAAAGTCAAAATAAAAGAACAAAGGGATAAAAATTGAAATAGAAAAATCACTCACTTGTCCTTGCTGCTGTTATACTCTAGCTCTTCTCCTGCTTTCTCTCCGTTGCCTTCTTATTTTTCCTGTCCTCTGTGTGCTACAGCTTTACCTTTGGACATATACTCCCAACTCCAGGAATCCACATTATTGGGAAAGCCAAAGGAAAATTAATGTTCTCAATGGAAATCTCCTCCCCAGCCTATTTAACAGCCCTGTTTCTTCACTTTATTGTACAGTCCAGAGGTTCTACAGAATTCCATACATATTTGGCAAGGCTACTATTGCAACTAATGGGTGTCCTACCATAGAAGATGCAAAACACACAACAAAATAAAAATGAAAAAAAAAAAAAAGACCAAAGCAACTTGAGGCTACACTTCAGAGAGATGACTGAACACAAGACCAGAGCTTTTAGGAGGAAGTTTGTTGTACAATCACTAGCCTCCTTATAGGCTAGGAAGTTATTTAGCCAAAGAATACTTTTCTATTGTATTAATCCTACTTAAATTGAATATTAACCTCTTTTCCCTACTCAGTGATATTTTGTTTACATTCTGTGTTGTCTCCAAATGGCATATAACTCTAACTGCTACTTCTACTAGGGTTACAAATGCAACCCAAGTTTTTGGCTATAATTACAGTAGGCTAACATCCTTGAAATAAGACATGATTTTTCTTGCCCTTTAAAGGTATCTTTTGTGAAGATACAGAAAGGAAAAAACTCACTGTAAGTAGTTTCACATTCAGGGTAATTACATACACATCCCAGATGTATGCTAGGCAGGGCTCCCAGCTCAGGGGAATAAATACATATAGGAAGAAAAAGCAGCCCATTTTTTTGCCCTAGGACGAGTGTGTGCAGAAGAGGACCTATGTACTGACAGAAAGCTGAGAATTCTTGCTGCCACCACAGCTTCAGCACAACAACATGATTCTGAGATGTTGGTACCTCATCAAATTTCCATTTCATCGACTTTAATACTAGATTCAAATGGCTGTGAAATCAAACAGCATTTGATTTTACTCCTACTTTTCTCATAAAACTGTTAAAGCTGCTTTTTGTTTTAGTGATTCAGCCAACTCTGAAATTAAAAGTAGTGGCTAGACTCTTCTTCACACATATAATTTTTTCTCTCTGTGTGCTTAGCTAGCTCTTACAATACAGTTATTATAAAAACCTAAGCTTTTCAAAGCAGGTGTTCTCAATAAATAATGTATTCTTCCAAGCAGCAGATTATAAAACTAATTTTCAGGGAGAAGAAATGCTATGTTCAGAAATTAAATATTTATCAATACACAAACTTTCTCGTGTAGGGAAAGGCTTTTTCCTGTTTAGCCATTGTTTTTTACAGCTATACAAATATGTTTTCACAACAACTGGCAAGGAGGAAGAAGGCTGGCTTGAATTCCAAACTTCCTGTTACCAGGACTGAGAATCCGTGTGCCTCTGCATAATTCCAAGTATTGGAACTGTCAACACATGAAGCAGCAGAGCTTGGGCTTCAGCCATCACTTCACTTAGGAAGGAAGAGAACCAGTTAATAGCAGTGATGCACCAGTTCCAGCAGAAAAAATGAAGCATGTCCAAAAGAAACTTGGCGAGTTCCAAGTGAGCCAAAGGAGGGACACCACATTAGCAGCTTAACAGGGAACACAGGAACAGGCTCAAAGGACCCACTGTGAACAGCACACTCCTGTGCTCGGATGAAGCAACGACCACCTAAGGAGGTGCCTCTGTGGTCTTAATCAGCCACCTCCTTAAACGGTCAAGAAATCTCACTTCAGTCCATTAGGCAAGAGAAGTTTTCCATTCTTTTAAAAAGCAGTTCCTGAAGAGTCTAGAGGAGCACAGTCCAACCCTCAGGGAGAGTCAGCTGTGGATTTGGGTAGACAGGAGACTAGTTGCAGAACAAGCTTATTAGAGAGTGAAACCTGCGAACACTACAAGTTCCTATCTTTCAGTATTCTATACGCTAAAGTATCCTATAAGCTCTTTGTTCAAATAAAGTGAAAGAAATAACTTTTGGGAAGACTGGAAAGGTTGAAAAAGGTCCAAAAGATCCTTGCAAGAAGTTTTATAGAACCTCCTTCAGACTATTCTGTTCCAGATTAGAACAGTAAAAATTAATCAATGCCCAGGTGTTAGAAAGTCATATCCAATTAAAATAAAGACAACTAAACACTCAAACCAAGCTAGGAAGAGTATGTAGAAAAGGAAGAAAAGTAAATCTAGAAAATCAAATCCTTTGTCAGTCAAGGATTAGTATTCACAATGCTCAAATACAGACTCTTATACCTCCTTTTCAAATTTGCTGTTTGGATTACTTAAACAGCACAACACACAATGTCAGTGGGTTGTGTCACATTGCCACTTTCTGAGGGGAGCAGATGATGCCAATTGAGCCATGTATGACGCAACCTAAACTTCATTTGGCAGAATGACTCACTAGCCAACTCATGAAATGGTCTCAGTGACTGGCCCGTTTTGATACTCTTTAGAATTGGGTGTCTAGATTGTAATTTCCCCATACAGCTAAAAAAGGAACCCTTTTGATTCTGCTGAGAAACCAGTGCAGTATCTTCCAGGATGTACATAGTTGATGCAGACAGAATTTCAAAATTACGACAGGAATAAAGCTAGGAAGAGATGAAATTTAACCCATGAAATGGTAAACATGGAAAGTCAGCTTTTTCATTATGAATGAAACATAATGAGACAGCCCTCATAGTCTGTCTTTGAAATCTTCTGAAGTCAGATAAAGAACACATAAGAGGACAACAATTAAGTCTTAGACACGATAGGGAGCCTCTGGTGCATAAGTATGCACATGAGCCTACTGTCAAATGGAGGAAATGGGGCATACACTGTGGAATACCAGGAGTTTTAGAACATGGATTCACAGGAAAAACAGCTCTTTCAAAAGCACCAAGTGATGAAGAATCCCACATAATGATGCCTGCAAAAGGGTCACGGCTGTGCTGAACTGCCCACATACAAAACTCCTGACAGATGAAGTCATGGATGGTCCGGGCATGTGTGGAGGGGCCCCTGTCCGTGGTACTTAAGCAACCACCACCCTGTCCATCACACTCCCACCACTGCATCTGCTCACAGCACTTGCACAGTCAGGTACATTCAGCCTGAGACACAAATAAATAACCTGCCAAATGCTCAGTTTCTGTGAAATTGTCAGCCAGAATTGTCTGACTCAATTGCAATTTCAGAAAATATTGCCTGCTTAACACTGGGTGGCAGGAAAAAAAGCAAAGGAAAGGAAAAAAGAAAAAATTGACAACAGTCTTTGAATACTTCATTCTCTAGAATGTGGCTGAAGACAACTCTTCATTTTAGAAAATTTACCTGCAAAAACCATCAGGAATTTGTCACAGACTGTTTGCTAGGAAAGTCTCTCTGGAAAGAAAGGGACACTGTTTCCCCATTTGCTGTGCCATATGCACTTTTTTCCACTATGTTCTGTGAGGAACAATGCATAGGCAGCTCAACATTTATTATAAAAATACATACCTCAAGAGGTATATATTGCTTCAGAGAAGGACAAAAATGTTGAACAGGCTTGGACAGTTTGCTTTTCAGTCCGGCATTTCTGAAATCCTATTGTTAGGTGAGGTCATTTGAACTTTCACATAACAGTTTATGCTGGACACATCCATAAATTAAATCTTGTTAGGGAAGGATTGCCATGCTGTGTATGCTTTAAGTGGCAACCATCCTATCCACTGGAACTTCAGAACAAAAAATACAAAAACCTTCTCCCTGTCCCTTTGGAAAGCAGAATGATCAAGTCAGCAAATACAGAATGACAACACAGTTTAGAATGGAGTTTCATACGTGCAAGTATGGAAATAAGGCCTAAAACCCCAAAGCAAACCTTCTAACCACAGCAGGAAGCCATCTAAGTTAAGTTTGGTATCAGCTTAAAGAGATTCCATGTTAACAGGAATCTGTTGCTCCAGAAGGAATACTCTCTCCAACTGAAATCAGCCATAACAGCTGTGAAATTTTTATTCTCTGATTAAAAAAAAAAAAAGGGTTTCATAACTCATTTAAGGATCAGTCAAGAATGGAGGAAGGGAAGACAAATACATCCTAAGTGCAGTAGCATTCTCCTGCAGGGACCTAGTCTCCCTCCACAGCTGTCACAGCCCACAGGAAGGCCACAGCAGTGCCTTTGCAAGGGCACTGCAACTCTGAGAAGATTCCTGGTATCAGGAGGAATCCTTCAGACCTGCAGGGACTTGGCTCCAGTGTGAACCTGTTACTTCCCCTGAGCTTGGCAGACAGCACACTGAAGATGAAAAAAGCCACAAAAAGTTCTTGAGCTTAGGCTCTGGAGTGGTGGCCTGGCTGACAGTATCAAAAAATAGGTAATGCAGCCCAAAACAAGCTTTCTGCTTCAGTTTGCCTATTCCTGGTACCTAAGTTGTGTAAAGTTTTAGTTGCAAACATACTGGAACAGACTACATCTGGACAGTCTGGCACTAAAAATGAATGGTAGAAAATCCATGGTTTGCTGCAAGTCTTTCCAAAATTCCAGCATTCTAAAAGAAGAATGAGGGATTTTTAATTTTTCTTTTTTTAAAGCAGAGTACGTTACAACTCAAATTGTTGGTGACTTAGAGTATTATAGAAGCAGATGTGAGAAAAGAAACGGTACATTTAAAAAAGAAAAAAACAGCAAAAAATTACAATAAAATATATAGCCAACACTGCACATCACACATTTAGAAAGAAGTGCAAATTTCATCTAGCGAAAACAAATGTTTTACACCTTTAGGGAAGCGCTTCAAATCAAAGTTTATCTCACAGCAATGTTTCTTCATTTTACGGACAAGTAACTAAGGAGGAGGCCCCATAAGCACAAGGTAACTGTGTAAGGACACTACTAAGTAGGAATCTGGAAAATGATGACCAACTGATACAAGTAACTTTTGGAGTGCTTTTGAAAACCCTCAGTAACTTTTACCTGACCAGAATATTGAAAAAAAACAACTGTCAAACATAACAAAAGCCACTACAACTTCTCATGTTCATTCAAACAAATAGTACCATCTGCATTCAAAGTTTTTAGACATAACACAAAATAGTGACAAAAGTATCAAAAACCTCCTATCTGGTTAAGTATGTGGACGAAGGTTTCATAACAAAGGAAATAGGGCACATAGTTCTTAAAAATACTTAATACAATGCATTACTAGCCCTTTTATTTAAGTTTGTATCTTAGTCATAAATTTGAGTTCTCCTTGCCCAAGCACCAAAAAACCCTGAGATTTTCCTGTACTGAGATACCAAAAATCTTAGTTCCTCTTCAGAACAGCATCCACCCAAAATAAAGACATCATCTCTTACAACTTCCAGGTGAGTTAGGCTGCACTCAGGGAAGAGAGTAGCACTTCAACCATCTACTGAGGAGAGGCAGGGGAAACCAGTAATGAAAGAGCAGACAGCTACACAGAGAGAACAGAAACAGACTGAACAAGGGCTACTGCAAAGAAGTCTGAACATATATTAAAAAGCCATTCTGAAGTTCAGGTGAATTTGCATTACAAATGGAACTGCTGACTGAAGAACGGGACAAGGCAGCTGCCTTTTAAGAAAAGTAACAGAACAGGCTGGACTTGATGATCTTAGAGGTCTTTTCCAACCTAAATGATTCTAAGATTAACACCACAGAATCTTCAACGAGAGTATAGACAGAATTTTCTGTAAGCAAGAAACAAGTGCTTTGAACAATGGCCTGATACAAGAGGACCTTAAGGCAAATAGAATTAACACATTAAACCCAGAAGATAGCAAAGCATAAAGGGAGAAGTCTTTTGAATTTTTTTTTCAAGCTAGAACTGCTGGGTACAAGCAGGAACAATACAAATGTATTCTGTGGGTGCACTGCACATACCGACTGTAAAGGGAAGTTAAGGCTGGAAAACATTTCTGAGAAATTACTAATTTTACAAAGGGGCAGAAGTTTGCAAATTGGATGAAAACTGTACTGCAGATGTCTGCAGTTCCCATTTCTCCTAACATATATAATGGAATGATACTATGTTTGTGTGAAAGTGCAAAAAAAACCCAGGTCATAATTTACCTTCAAAATTGTTTAGCCATATCCAGGAAATATGTCTAGACATAGCTACAGTTAAATTATACAAAGAAAGTATTTGAAAAAAAAAAATTATGCAAGGAATATTAAAGATTTAAGTGTCTGAAAACTGGCCACACTGAGTTAATTCTCTATCAAACCATCTCAAATAACTTAGCGGCAATAACCTAGTGACCACATTTCATGCCATGCACTTTGAATCCCAGAGAACGCAGAAAATTAATATGGGAAATGAACAAATGTAAAAAAATGGGAATATCACGATATTTTAAAAATAGTCCATAGTAGTAGTAGCAGCCCGCTGCTAGCTCTCAAGCACTCTTTTTCGGTGAGGGAAAGAAAGTACATCTAAACCCAAAAAAACCCCAATTCCCCTCAATGAAAAGAGCTACTATTACACATTGAAGAACTAGATTTCTGATCTCCCAGAAGACAGGCCCACAAAACTGCATGGCCCTAGCTTTTTATCTGTTACACAAGACTGCAGTCCCCGAGTAACTTTATTTGTCAGGAAAAGACTGGAACAAATTATACCTGAGTGCTATCAAATTTAAAAAATCCTACTCATTCTTTACCAGCAAGAGGACAAATTGTTGCTTTAAGACACAAAAAGCCCTGGGGTTAAGGCAAAGCATTTCTCCTGGTTTCACAGCAGGGACTTGTTTCTGAGAATTACAGAGGGTTGCCTCTCCCAAAAATCAAGGAATTTAAAGACCCTAAACCTCTGCAAATAATCCCCAAATCCTACAGAAGTACAGTATGCAAACAAGTAAAATATTTCTGCGTCTGGATAAGGACTCTGTGGATGCTCAGTAAAGGCAAGTGGGGCAAAACCTGATAAACTTCAAGTTTACTCAAGTGTGTTGTAGCACGCCAGGTTTCAATAAGCAAATGCAGAGTAACATTTCACAGGATTCAGAGTGTAATGTTCAGCTCAAGGAATATTTACTCATTGGAAACAAATGCAAAAGACTGTTGTGAAAACTATTTGTGCAAATTTAAAATGCAGTGCAGAGTCTCATCTAAGAAAGGTCCCAAATTCATAAACATGTCTCACTGGAGATATATTTTCATACGAATGAACTTTAAAAGGGAAGAAATATGAGTATATCTGTCAGAGGTTCAGCTGGGTAGTTTTATGTGAGCCAGAATACACTTCCATAAATTTGCAAAGCTGGAATCAGGTCTGTTGCCCAATGGAAGCATTTAATTTTACATCTAAACAGAATTTCTTTAATGTGCTGTAACAAATGCAGTAGAGTTTTTACCTCTTGTTTGTGTTTTCTTACAAATCAATAAGAAAGCACGTCCAAAAAAAAAATGCAAGGCTTTTTTCCGTTGTTTCATGTGGAGGTCAGACTCTAGACTCTGCTTCTTTCAATCTAGATGAATTTTATTTCTTGACTTCTTTTTGGGATTCAAAGGTTCCTCAAGTCACCATTCACTCAAAGAATGTACAGTTTAAAAGGTATTCAGTGGTGCTGTACGCTGTTGGGCTAATGACTCCCTCACTGCAACAGCACTTCTGCTACCAGCAGCATCTGGAATAGCCTTAGTGCTACATCCCACAGACCAAGAACATGAGCTCTTCAGCATGAACTGTATAAGAATCAAAATAAAATTACATCCTAAATATCCTCATGAAAAATGAGGGGGCAGTGGAAAAAAAAACAAAGCACAAGAATGAGATAATTAAAAACTTGTTTACCAGCAGGCCTGCTATGTCCTAAGTCTAGAGCTACTGTGGGGTGTCATCTTACTGCTTAACAAAGTGCAGTCAACAACAAGCAGATGGAATTGGATTGCAAATGTATGTGACTTACTGTATATCTACAAGTCCTGTGGCTACATATGCTTCTCTGCTTAATTTATTTCTGCTATGCAAGTAAATCTTTAACTCCTCATGACAGTATAAAGAAGAAGGTCCAATAATTTCCCAACAGAAGTTCCTATCCCAGCAGTGCTGGACTTACCGAAAGCTAAATTATGAAAACCTTTTTTAACCATGGTGACCATCATAATCACAACAGAGACCTGTTCAAGCAGAGGGAAGACTACTTCAAAATTTTACTATATTATTTCTCCTAATATGGAATTGCAACTCTTTGAAACAATAAAAAAACAAAACATGATTTGATTTTTACCTTACTAATTATGCTCAGCAACACCATCTTACTAAGAAGTAACAAATTAATCTCAACTAAGAGAAACAAATTAGGGCTTTCTGCATTTGCTAGTAGAAATAATCCAAAAAATCCTTTATACCCACAGTTGAATTTGACCTCTGACAGACACAGAGGTGGGAAAAAATAATAATTAAAAAAGAAGTATTAGGGGCTAGGCCTCATGATTCACTCAAAAACTGTGACTGAGAACAGCATTCATAAAAGGCTTCAATAAAAACTGTATCTGTTAACATTCCTTTAACATGAGACATAAAACACTCCAGAATTCATTCTGAAATAAAATAGGACTGTTAGATAAACCTACTTTAGGAACTGGACGAAGGCAGCTAGAGAGCACAGGCCCTCAAGCCAGACACATATGCTACATTATTATTCTCACTCCACCCTCTCCTGCATGTTCGCACAGAAAATGGAAAAATCCTGGGAAAGGTTTTTCCGACTCAAACACACGATCTTGGTTATCTTATGACAGATTAAGACAGAGAACAGCCCTCAGAAAGAAATAAATTTATACTTCATATCTGTAGAAACATTTCCATGCACTACTTGAGATAAGGAACAGGATAACACCACATTCAATCCCTTCCCACCCAATAAAACTTAGCAAAGAATTGAATTTATACCCTGTGTAGCTGTGTTCTCATCAAAGCTACACACAGACACGTGATCCCTGACAAAATAACGTTTCAGTAATCACGGTAGCAAGACCTCACTCTGGAAAGAATTGCCATGATGGCAGCTCTGAAGCCACTGAGTCTCTTGCTCAAGAACCCTGGATTTGTTCAAGATCTCTACCACCTGCCACATAGCATTTTCTTCTGAACACTGAGGATTTCCTAGTGACACCGTGAATAATCTCAGCTTTCCACTAGAATGTTAGGCTTCAAGAATGAGAAAAGAAAAAAATGGCTGATTGTAATTATAAAATCCCTGCATATGCCTACATAAAATACCCTTGTTCCTTTATTACTACCTGAATTTATGGAAATTTTTGGTTGGGTTTTTTTGGTGCTGACTTGACAAAGCATGGCACATCCAGTGCATTTAATGGATTTGGTTTGGGTTTTTTTAAATCCTAATTAATAGCAACACCTGGTTACTTTGCCACAAGGCAGTATGTACTACAAATAGCCTAGTGTGACTGCATTTGTACGGATGCAAATAAAGGTATTATAACATGGAAGCCACACATACAGAGAATAATAAATGGTGGGCCAATTGGCTCCTAATTTCTTCTAAACTGGGGCCACTTCCTCCCTCCACCCCACTGCCGAACTGTTGGTTTGGCAAAGGGTGGTCAACACAGTCACAGGATGTTTCCAGCTGCTGGTGCCTACAAGTTGTTTAAGTGAAACAGAAAACAAGATGTGCTGTGCCAGCTGACCAGCACCAGTTGAGATGACAGCATAAAACTTTCTTAGGTATCCAAGAAAATTCCCATTCCTTTAATATCTTTTCTTACGTTTAAACCAAATTAAATGTTGACTGCTGGCTTTACTCTTCGGAGGATTTTGACACTATGCTAGTAGCAGCATCCAGAGGGATCAGAATCAATCTTAGACTTGACCTTGCTGCATGTATTTGGCACTTCTTAATGTCTGAAAATATCTAGTGCTCCCTCCAAGGATTACTCTCCACAATTAAGTCTATGAAAGCAATCAGGTAAATCAAAGATGATTGTTTATAATTCACTAACTTTATCCTCCCAATCCTATTTCACAGTGCAGAAAAAAAGTAGCTTAAAGGCAAGAAGTTTCCCAATGGTGAGCAACCTCCACAGAAAGAGGGAAGCAGGAGTGAGTGAGCAGCATCTTACTGTTTGACTCAAGTCTGTTTAATATCCTTCAAGCAAAAGATGGTGGTGTGACTCCCACAATGTTTTCACATTTGGAATCCAAAATCAGAGGAGATAATTTTGGATTACTCAGGCCTTCGGAACTCATAGAATGGGAAAGAGCATGACTGTAGAATGTGGTAGGGCAGAAGAAGAAGAAAAATGATATAGAGAAATAGCCCTTTATTTAACAATTTCCATGCAGTATGCAGGGCCCTTTACTACGGAAAAATATAATTTCCCTTCCAAATACAGGTCTGCTGCACTTTTCCACGATCTCCTTTCTAACATGCTGCCTTCTTGAGATCAAAGAAGTGTCCCTTGTTCCAGACAGTTTCTTCAGTGGTACCTACCTCCTTGCTCTGCTAAATAACTGTAAAGTCAGGTGTCTAGAATCCACTTCCCCAAAAGCCAATAAATGATACAGCCAGCCAACAAAGACAACAAAGATTTTCATTTTCCCTAGTTCAAACCTTGAACCCTTATGTGACCAGGAACTCCTTCAAACACCCAAGTAAAAAACTGCATTAGACAGTTTGCCTACCAGAGTCTCCATCCTTCTGTCCAAGTGCAGAGAGACCAAACACAAGAGATAAAACAGATATTGCTACGTCCTCCAGTTTGCAAGTAAACAGTATCACGTTTTGTAAAACACAGTTCAAATTAATTCTGATCAGCTGAGGGGTTTCACCTGACTGAGCTCCAGGAAGATGTTCTAAATGAGCATCACACCGACACCCACCATAAGCTCTAATGCTGGAGGCACTTGGATGTTTTAAAATGTCAACTAGACACCACACTTGCATTAAAAAAGGAGGAGGAAGGAAGGGAAGAGGTTAAATATTAAAGTAGGGAAACGAAATGTGTGAGTGTCTTCTGTCATGCCATCACCTCCCCCTCCATCCACCCACCCTACTCCTCACTCCCAGGTTCAGTCTTGGGGAGAAGGCTTAAATGAAGAGAAGAGCATCAAGATCTTTCTTGTTACAGTTTTTATGTTGCCAGATCCCTGCTTGCTTCTCTTATTTCTGAAACATTAATGATTATCTGCAAGAAGTATCTAGTGAGCCTACACTGGTAAACTGTAATTAGAAATCCCTACAAACTTTGAGAAACCATTGACCAACAAGTATCCCAGTGCACTCTCCAAACACAGAACCTTTATTCCAACAGGAACTTCCAGTAAAAAATGATGTGTGAACAGCAGACACTGATGTTCACACAAGCTTACTGCATACAACCCAGCAGGCGATTTTTCTGGTTTTTTTGGATTATGCCCTGGAGGTGCTGGCACAATGGAATTTCAATACCATAATTGCTTATTTCTCTGCATGCCAGCCTCTGAAATAACAGGTAAAAAGAAAAAAAAATACACATAAAACAAACATTCTCATTTTTAAAATTACAGGAATCACAAAATGAAATGTTTTTAATTCTCTAGTTCAAACGATGTAATTTATAACCATGACACAAATAGAGAAGAAGCACAAAAGAAGGGAAAATACAGAAATAACATAACGTTCCCAAGGTTCAGTTTACAAGGACCTCACACAAAGTTTTTTTTTTTTGCAACTCTTACTAGAAACAGTATTATTTGCTAAAAATGCAGTAGCTGCCAAAAGCTATGATCCATCTAAAGCAAACATGTTTAAGATGGAAATAGAGTGTTAATGCTGAAGAAAGACAGAATTGAGTATACAAATTTTCTTTTTAAAGTGTGGAAGCAACTGCAGTACAGAGTTAAGTTTGTTTTTCATCTTTCTGAGCAAAAACTGATTTCATTTGCAGATAAGCACCTAAATTAGAGAGAAGTGCATTAAGACAATAACAGAAGTAATCAAATTTCAAACTTTCTAATTAAACCTCTTTTTCCTGCAGAAGGTTATTGGGAATTCAACACTAGCCTTGGTTCACATGATAGAACAATGGGAAAATTTTCCGAATGGTTGAACGCTAACCCTGACAAGTGTGGAGAGCCAACTACAATACATTATATGGTAGCATAACCTGCCACCCACGTTGCTGAGAGAACAGCTTTCAAACACATGCACCGAGCTGTAAAACCACAAAATCCCTTATTACACATTGTCCCTTACTTAAGGTGAAATACACCATTCCCCCCCTCCTCCTTTCACAAATCTTGGTGGTTTTTTTAAACCTTCATCTCTGAAGTTTATTTAGCAGCTAACTAGACCGTTTTTCAGACTTTATTTTCCAAATGCCATTTTTCCTGTTTTGTTTTCTAACCAAAATAAAATCATGTTTTCATAATACACAGTGAAGCCTGTTGTGTCTTTCACTGTTGCTTTTTTTTTTTTAAATACTACTTCCACCTGTGTGACATTATCCAAACTTTTAAAAGGAAATGTCTGATATATGACTAATTCACTTGTGAAGACTTATTTCTGGAGTGAAATATTTTCCTTTTTTTAATGGGAAGATGCATGACTCATCACTGGGTAAAGTAAAAAAATGGTTCCATCGTGCTTTTGCTTGGAAGACCAGATATTCTGATATTTACTGTGATTCTTTTCCACTGTTATGCAATCCGAATATATTCAAAAAGATAAACTGCCACAGCCTATGTGGTTATAGACACTGGCATTCATGGAAGTCAACCATTGCTGCAGAATGACAAACACACTCCACCCTCATTACAACATGCTGTGGTTACCAGCCAAACACCTTCGCCTTTTCTGAAAAGGCTACATTATAATAACAGCAGACCAACAAAACAAATCATACAGGGGGACCCGAGGGATGGTAAAAGTAGTAACAATTGGTAGAAAACATAACTCTGAATATGGAAAGTGAACTACTTAATGATTTGAGGAATGCATACAGTCTCATGCTGCAGAAAGAGCCCACTGAAAACTGCTGGTACGCACAACTTTCTTGGTTAATGATTCCCCCCTCCTGCCCCCTCCCACTGCACATGTCTGCTGCCTGAATCATTGCATTCCAAGATAGTTAGAGGATATACACAGTTTCTTCAGGGGTTTTCAGTTGCAGCTTTGCTGGCAATGGGAATTTTATTTGCAAGTGTTTCTATTCTACTGACAAGGTCAATTAGTCCAACGAACTATTGGTTGTTCTGTCTGATAGCTCTGTGTATTTATTCAAGCAAGCACTTTTATAACCCACAATTGAATGCAGACAGTTACCCTTGTAAACACGACTGTCCACTGGGATTTTCACTACATTTTGAGCATGTAAAAGAAAAACATGCTTTTCTTCCCTCAGCCTGATAGCACATAAGTTTGATTACAACTTGGAAATTTCAGGGAGTGAAGGGCATGGGAGCTACTGTTTTAGATAGATATGATCTACTGTACATCAATATACATATTTGGACCAATTCCTAGGAGCTAAAGAACACAGATATTTGACTGATCTAAGAGCTCCAGAAATTTTGTAATGCTATCAAAGGGAGACAGATCAGCATCTCTGCTCTATCCAGGCGTTAGAAAGCAAAAACCATGATTTAAAAGAAACAAAGCTGTATGTAGCTCTAAGGGCTAAAGGCTACATAAAATTCTTTCACAAAAGCCAAAAGCACGGTATGTGTATACGCACATGTGTGTCTATGTAAATCAGGGACAGAAGTTGGTAGAGTTAAAAATAAAATTAGAACAAAAACCCAAGACTATTCCACAGCTCTAGCTAGAATTTTTGTACATGAGCAGCATGGCCATGCCACTGGCAGCACCTGCAGAGGAGAAAAGTGACAGACTCTACTCTCACAGAAGTTTCATTAACACATACATGTGCTCCCTTCACCATACATGTACTCCCTTCATAACAGTATCTTCTTGTGAAGAAGAGATTCTTCATTTTCACTAATTAGGAATGCTAAAGGGGTTAGTCTATTGGTACACTGATCTTCATTATTGAAGTCCTTCCTGAATAAATCTTTCAGAGATATCAAGAAGGTAAGAAACTATCAGGGAAAACCAGCAGTTTTTCACAGCCCTATTCTACTGCTTTGGGTATTCTAGAGATACTACAAAGACTGAAAAGCCTGCTGAAACAGTCTGGGAAGTCTGTAGTACAGCAGACAATCACAGAGATAATCAATAAGGAAATATGGATTCCATAAAGCAATAAACTTGGTGACCAACACAGAAGTATACACAGTATATTAAATCTCTAAGATCTACCTAATCAATTTCAAAGCACCACTAAAACCATACTTTTCTGAAAAATGTCACCAAGAAAAGCTGACTTGGTATAACAAACTGATGAACAAATGGGAATAATAGGTTTTAAGGACTGTTCTTAATGGGAAGGAACTTTACACTTAAGTGTGTATGGTGCTTTTTCTGAGGAGTTCTTAAGTAAATGATACCAGTTCAAGCCAGGCAATCTTACAAAGAACTAAATCACTAGAACAAAAGATGTCAAGCAGCTATAATCTGGTACCAAAATGAACAACATAATTGCAAGTTTCAGCCAGGTATAAACTGGACACAACTCAGTGTGGACTTTGACTTGAGATATTGGTTCAATAGCAGAGATAACCTGCATAGACTACAAACCAACCACTTTCCTACAAGATGACTAATATGGTTACTATTCTACAACAGTAGTATTATCCTACAAACTTCAAAAGGGCGCTAGAGAATATGCTCACCTAATACGCTCTATACCATTCTACATCTGCTGTAAGGCCACAAGTCTATCCTCGCTTTTTTAAAAAAACACTAATATAAAAAGTTCAAATATCTGACTCTTTTGCCCTCACACACAGAGCACTGTGTGCAACCTGCTCATGGTCCAGCAGAGAAAGGACTGGAATTTGTTTACAGTATTGTAATTAGAATACACTAGTGAAAGACTGCATTAAAGCTAACAAAAGATTCCCCCATCATGTTGGAGGACAGTTTTCCTGCACTGATAACACACAGTTTTAAAATCTGAATTTTTAAACCACTGATACCAGAAAGATTTTTACAGAAGTAAAATATTCAAAAAACAAAGATTTTGGGGAAATCTCTTCAAATCCTCCTACTAGAACTTCACCCACAGGAAAGAGATGAAACAATGTAATTAAACACTTGCTATAGGAAGAGAAGGTGGCGCTGTGACCTAATTTGTGGCCTTCCAGTACCTAAGGGAGCCTATAAGAAAGAGAGAGAGAGACATTTTACAAGGGCACGTAGTGATAGGACAAGCGGGAACAGATTTAAATTAAAGTTTAGATTAGATATTAGGAAGAAATTCTTTACTGCGAGGGTGGTGATTTTCCAATTTCTTTTCCACGGTGGAACTTAAATGAATAATCATGAAAAAGTTGTAACTGCAGGAGAGGCTTTCACACACATGTAACACTCGGTGCTTCAATCAGTTCCTAGGCTCTCTGTACTTGAGTTCCCTCGAGGAAAGCTCTGTACTTCATCAACTTGCTGCCTTCCACAGAAGCTGTTGCCACATTGTTTCACATGACTTTTCCTCTGCTTCATAAAGTAAAGTCAGACCGACAGTATTAAAAATACAGGGCCTCTTTAAGGTACCCTTGCCTAATTGAGCCCTTCTGTGGCAGGCTCCTTCATAGATATGTTTCTGAATGCTCAGATACAAAACAAAAAATACCTTTTACATGCAACACACACCACAGCATAAAAACCATGTTTAGTTTTCCTCTACAGAAGGCATGCTTATTTCTCTTAAAATACCATTTAATAGCAAGGTAAGATAAAAATGCTTAACAATTTTATAGTGTGTGGGCAAAAATAATCTTCCATTGTTCTACTAGCTCTAATGTGGACCTCCCTATTTGTATACACACACCTCATATGCATAAAAGGTTATTTCAATAACTGCATTTCTCATGACTGCACAGTAAGCTCTGCTCTAATGTGATTCCACAGTATGTTATATTCCACAGTATAAAAGGGCAGGACAATTGTAATCCTGCTCATAATTTCCACAGTTTGAAGCATATATTAGTTATTTCCGAAAGAACATGAACGACGAAAAGGTCATATCACCTACAGTGATGATGATATTGGCAGGGAACAGTGATGTTACGTCATTTAATTTGCCTTCTTTTTGTAAAGACGAGTTCATGTGAACATCCCAGTTGGGGATTCACAAAATATCCTCTGCTGGAAGGTGGAAATACGGAGTACCAACTACATCAAATGGAAATAACCCTGCTTCCAAAATTTGATTCCTACCCTTGACATTAATCACAAGGCTTAATAACTAACCAGTACCAGTGGAGCACTCTATTCCCCTGCTTTGCAGATTCCCAATACCAGTGCATTTTATATGTTAGGAACAGGTTCTGTATGCATCCTAATGAAACTAATCCATACTCAGCCAGCATTAACAGGAAGATAACAATCAAAATTAACAACTCGTGTGATGATTGTGTCTATGGAGCATCCTAGACACAGACAGGAAAGACTACAGATTGAAATTCTATAAAACTAAAGTTTACTCAGTCTTTTCTTAGCATAAAGAGCAGTTTGCAGAAAGCAGACTCTTTTTAATTGACATTCTAAACCCAAGGAATAATTAGGGGTCAGAAATGCCTCTTTTCTTGAATGGAAGAAAGAACACAGAGGAATAGTTTCTAACCAAAGTACCTGAAGCCTGGTCAGGAATCTAAAGGAGTTACAACTCAGTACTCCACCTTCAGTGGCAAGCAGTTTAAAATGCACCCTAGAAATGTTTGATTAGAGACTAAGAAGAATACATTTTATTGATTGAGTACCTTGCAACAGCCTTACGACAAGCTAGCATGCCCTCGCTCCTCAGGAACTAAGCTTACTCCATGTACAGGAAACAGGTGATGATTGCTCACTGCTGGATTTCAGAAAACATCTGGCTAAGTCCAATCTCTTCACTACAGTCACTGGACACTGCAGGAGTAAAGGCACTACAGTAGGGTCACTCTTCCTTAACTATCTCTTGGAAAAGCTCCCCAGCTTGGGCATTCCTCCAGTTGGTAATTCTTCTCTCTAGTGCAGAAGCTCTTCAGTGAAGAAGGAGCCCTGTCCGTGGTGCTCAGTCACAACCCCACACCTCCAGGGAGGCTGCTGTGCTTGCACCTGGTTAAAAAACACCAGGCAAGGCCAAAAGGGACAGAAAACAAACTGAAAACAAACCAGACAGTAATCCAAAGGAAAAGCAAACAAACAAAAAACCCCGACAAAAACGTAAAACAAAGACCTCTCACTGTTGCCATCAAAGGTGTATTAAGATTACAGGGCTTTCACCTGAGTCTACATTATAGGCTGACAGCAGAAACCACTGTAACTACGAGGTGTGTGTATATATATATTATATACAGATAGAGACTATACCCTGAAATACTATGTGCACTTAGCATCAAAACACCTAATCTTCTTACAGCAAGATGAACTACTGAATATCTAAATGTGTCAGAGAAGTACAAATGGAATAAGTGGGTAAGCATTACTTGAAGAGACCAGACATCTCTCACAGACAGTACTTCACTCATATCCTTTGCAGCGGGTTATTTTCATATCATGAAAAAGTGTAATAACTTAAATCATATCCTAAGGAGTCTGGATGCGGTTCCAAAAAGGCCTCTACAGACTATCTTGTCCATCCTGACTGTTTGTACCATCATGTGGGAAAATTCCATGACTGGAAATGAGAAAACATTTGCTCTCCAAGCTTGACAGCTGTGATACAAAGGCACTTAAGTCATAGGAGAAGGCTGACTGCATACACCTTAACTGCAGAGAGCAAGGGAATAATCCTGCCAGATTGTGATGGCTGCTCTCGCCCTTACGATGGGGTACAAACAGGGGGGGAAGAATTATTCAGAAAATAATTTCATCTTAGGTTCCAAAAAACATATGCCTACATACTAGAATACAAACTAAAGCTGATCTTATATTTGTGACAAAAATTTAGCCTAACAGCATATTGCATTGTGTTGAAAATTACACCATTAGGAAAGAAAACACATTCATTAGACACTATGAGTTGGGCAAGCATCCATGGAAAAATATAAAATGCTTTAGCCTGATTTTCCACCCAGTTAATCAGTACTGAAGCCAATGGAATCATTGTATAATTAAGCAGATTTCTGTAAAGAGCTCATAACAGTTCACACTGCTTTAATAACCTCCCCATGTGTCAGAGAAGCTGAAGAAAGGAAAAAGTTTCAGGACTAAAGGAAAATTTAAGAAACAGTATCAAGTGGTTTAGGAAATATGAAAATTGATAGCAACATGTAACATCATGGTGATGACAGTCACAAGCATTTTACAGCATCAAAGTATTGTATCTCATTAATAAGAAGTGTGACCGTATTTTCTCCTAAGTTTGGAAGTAAAAAAAGCACATGAGCATGTGGTATGCATAAGAATTACTGTCATGCATCATATTATAGTCACATTCACATACCATAAAAAATACTAGCAACTTGTTTCATTTAGAAGCACCATTTTTAACTACATAAATTATGCATAGAATCCCGTGTTTAACAAGAAAAGAGCTAAAGAAATACTGCCTGAGACACTGGAGAAAACTAATACACTTGTTATACATTTTATTGCTTTATAGATCTTTAATATATTAATAACACACATACCCTCAAAACTGGGAGTCTACCACTGTGTGAGAAACTTGGGCAGCTACACGTATAGTGCTGTACTAAGCATGATTACAAAAAGGATAACAATCACTTAGTTATTGAAAGGGCAGATAAAAGTGCAAAAATTAAACTGATAATTAAGGACAACAGTGACATCTAGTGGACACTCGGGAAACTGACCCGCAGCCTAGCAGGGAAAACATCCAGCTGCCGTTCTTCATATACTGTGCAATTCCCAAATTGCTACGATACAATTAGGAAGATTGAAATTCGCAGCTGATGAAAGTCAAAATAATGTGGTGATTCATTTCTTCCAAAAGAATATGTAATTAATTAAATTAAAGAAAAACAAAACATGTCAAGACCCTTCCATTTAAAATTTAGGATAAAAGTATAGGTCAACACATATATGTTGAGAAAACACCACAAATCATCAGAAGGATGTAGATAGATACATAATGCTAACAGACATCTCTACTACACTTTTTTTACTCCCACAGCATCTACAACCTTCTACTTACAACTTGCTGTTGGGACCGAAAACCAAACTGAAAACCATAAAAATCCCAGAAGTAAAAATTCAAGCCACCATTTAAGCACCACCCTTTTCTCATCATCCCAATCGTTCTGTTATTGTAATACCTGCCATAAAAGGCTGGTAAGTTAAACATTCCCAAAATACCAGCCAGTAACTGCTGAGCTCCAGAGAAGAGGAATTTGAAACATGAAGCTACCCTGACTCAGAATGAGCAAAATACCTGCTTATGAGTAACCTGATCAGTTTCCAAGGTGGACTTCTACCAAGACCACAAATAATTTCAAATCTGCTTTTACTGTTTACCAAAAGGTAAGCAAAACTAAGCACTTAAAGCAACTCAAATCTTATCACAGTTCTGGCTAGAAGCATCACCATAAAAAATACTGGATTTGATTATTTTATAAATAAAAAAACTAACAAAACACTACAACTCTGTCTCATTCAAAGTCTTAAGCATATCTGTAGAACCAAAAACTGGATTTTGCTTCATATTGTTAAAAAACTGCATCCCATCCAAAATTTTTACATCTCAGTGACTGTCCAGTATTAGAAAGATTAGAAACTATACTCAAAAGTAAAAGTTAATTTATGAATATATTCAATTATAATGATGTTTGGTAAAAGAGCCTGATTAAAAAAAAAACAAACAGAAACCAGTCTACTAAATTTACAAGACAAAAGCCAAAAGCAAACTTCAAATAAACCCAGCCATTTTCCCCCTTCAAGCACAATGCCACATTTTACCTCCAAAAACCACTTCATTACATCAGATGTCCTAACAAGAGAGAACTGCCTTAAGACAGAAAGCAAAGCATCATTGACCTACCCGGATTTCCTGGAGATTATGAAAATTATTTCCTACTCTGACAGAGATTTTGCTTGGAGTGTAACTTTCATCAGATTTGTAGTCTGCATAAATACATAAGGTCTTCACTGTAGTTTTTCTTCTGCAAGAAGCAAAACAAGCTTTGTAAGCATCATAAAGAAAAATATTCAGGATGAGTTTGTTGCTAGCTTGCAATAACAAAGGATTTAAATGAAAATGAATACAAGTGTGCTTAGTGATTCATAAACTTGCTGTTAAAGAACTAGGTGATTTTCCACATTACATTAAGCACACAGTTGATTTTCACCATTCTCCTTTGCTTGCCTTCAGAAATGTCAGTATACTAAGAAACAGATGCCAAATAAGCACTTGTACATAATGAAGCTTAAGTTTAGCTTTTCAAATATGGGCTCTCTTACTAGACCAAGGCCTTCTCAAGAAAGTAAACAAAAAAAGGTGACAAACATCTCATCTCAAGTTTGGTTAAAGTACTGAAAGCATCCTGCACAGGACAGAATAAAAGAAGTTTTCTCCAACTCAGCTGTCAGGTTATACAGGACTACTTTTAACAGCAGTCATCTACCCTCCGGATGACACTCAAAGACACAAAATCGGGACTAAGTCACCCTACATGAGCAAAAGTGATGCTGTCACAACTGACATACCATTAAACATTCCCTTTTGTTGCTTATTTTGGCATTTAATGATCATAACATTTGAAAATCTCATTTTTATAAAGGCTATCGGACTTCTTACCAGTTGGGTAACAGAACTAACCCAGGAGTTCTTGCACTTCCAGAATTCCTATCTTGGTGAACAGTAGTAAATATAAAATTACACAAAGTACCCTAACCCATAGGGAGTATATTTTAATACCTAAACTGGATGTTCACCAAATGAGGCTGTGATCCATCTGACTGCCAGTAAGTTTCTAGATTATCATCTCGTAACTGATCCACTCCAAACCCTAAGAAAAAGAAAATGTGATAATCTTTAATATCCCATTTCTGTGATGCAAATGTAGCTTTTCTTCAACTGTTACAAATTAATGTCTCCCAAGTTATAACGTATTAGGAAATATTTCTAGATATCCAAGTCGCACCTATGCATTTCTGACACAAAACTGGAACAGGGGCATCTGCAAAAGCTCAATACTCTTGAGGTCTGTGTCAACATGTCCTGGAATTTCAAGTGGTTAAGTAGTAATTCATATTGATTGCCAGAACAATTAACATTTAAACTTTTCCAGCTATTCTGCAACTTAACTGCTGAACTAAAGAAAAATCATTAGCAGAGATCATTCATTTATTATAAAATCTTAGCCAAATGTGGCATTTGCTTTTCAAGTAGTCTCCTGATATACTGTTTTTCCAAGTTACTAGCTAGAACAAGCAGTAGGTGGCAAAAACAGTATTCCCAAAAGTCAGTGCCTTCACATTTAAAGAAACAACTCCAAATCTGTATTTTCCACTGCCCTGTTATCTGTCCTTTTACTAATCACATCCTTTTATTGATTGTCCACACTAGTTGCAGATATAATACAGCAGCTGAAGTT
Source organism: Oriolus oriolus (assembly GCA_013400235.1). Classification (NCBI taxonomy): domain Eukaryota; kingdom Metazoa; phylum Chordata; class Aves; order Passeriformes; family Corvidae; genus Oriolus; species Oriolus oriolus. The sequence continues at coordinate 1,299,006 of VXBT01014028.1, forward strand.
TAATCTGAATTTTAAAATTTCCTTCAGCCTGTTCAAGCAACAAAGCCACATGGTATTTTCTACAATATCCCAGGATATCAGACCAAAGTCATTCAGCCGGGGTATGATATTGTGACATAAAGGGATCACTGACCCCAGGCTGTGGCAAGACAGCAGATCAATTCCCAACAGATATTTCTGAAACAGCAACTCCACCACCCCAAAGGGAAAGAATACAGATTTTCTGATATTTTGAGCAGATATCACTAACTACACCTCAGGACCATGGGTTCATCTTACTTGTATGGTTTCAGGGCCACCCTGTAATGGCTAAGCCCACACAAAGTTCAGGCAGAACACCCAGGTCATCCAGCTGCATGGTCATCCTCAGTTGAAAACGGAAGACAGCCAGACAAAATGCCAAAGCAAAGAAACAAATTACAGAGTGCAGGGTGTGATTCTGCTCACATGGTTTACTTTGTTCACTGTGCAAGGAAAAAAAAAATACTAATATAAAATAGGTAAGAGTTCTGTTTAGTTCACATGAGATAGCTCCTCATAGCAGGATTTCTGATACAGTTGTACCTTTCATATTGTATCACATATAGAGAAGGCCAAAATTATTTGTAGTAACTACAGCCTACACTACAGCAGCTTTACTGCTGTGGATGTCTTCCTCCCAAAACATAAAAGTACATTCAACTTCTTACATCATTGTTGTGATTTTACCTGGCTTACAGGATGAAAGAGACCAAACTGCTTGTGAGCCTATTTCTCTAACAGTACCAGTCCTCTCTAACTGCTTCGGATCAGCACCAGGTGGGGTCTTGTTTGGGGTAGTCATTTCTAGTGAGAGAAAACAAGTGAGTTAGTTGACGTATTTTTACCTTGATGAGAAAATTAAAGGATTTTGTTTGTTCACATAGTCAGTTTAATTCTTTGGCCTTACACTTTTATAACAGCCTACAGAACATGTGGTTTATACATATACACACAAAAGCATACATTTTCACATGTCTGTAGAACCTTTTATTTACATATATATAAAGTAATATGTATAAATACATAGAATATATACATGTAATACATCTACGAGGTTGCACATATATGTAAATTTAGTGTCCTTAAGAATTCAGTACATACTTGGAACATTTGTAAGACATATTTTACTTGTATCATTCTAATTTATGCACACAGAATTAGCCAGGGTTTCAGAATTTGGGTTTTACAATTCTGTTTGTTTTTTTAAGAAATTAAAAATGTTGATTTAAATGCCAGCAATACAACTTAATTCTCTCCCAGAGATACACTTAAAATCTTTCTTAATCTGCAAGTTCAGAAACTAGAGCAAGAGATACTTCTCCCTAAAATAGGAAATGGGAGTTTAAACAAATTGTATAATTTGTTGCAATTGGTTGTAGCCATATTTATTCACGGGCCATATCCTTAACTTTACAACTTCATCGGGAATCATTGTGACTTGTATTGTTCCAAGTAATCACACTCAGTCTCAACACCCAGACTATCACCACATATACTACAACTTCATTAAGTTGGGTTTTGAATAGTACAGAGCACATTACTATTTCCTAGGAAGTAGCTTAAAATAGCTTAAAAAAGAGTTCCAAAGAAACATAAGTTCCATGAAAAGAACTACATTAAATCTTAAAATTAAACCTAGAGCACTAAAGAGTCAGGGAATTAGAGCTGACCGCTCATCCTTTGCTTACATGCATGACATCATGTCATGCTCTGCTAATCTCAGAGAAAGCCTTCCAGTGCCTCTCCCAGAGAGCAAATAAGGGACTGAGTCGGGCTGGGACACCCAGGATCCAGGCCTTACCCACTACAGAACTGACACAAGGCAGAGACCATATCTTCTATGTACCAGTGACTCTGCAGCTAAAAATTCTTTGCAGGACACAGGAAATCTGCATTCTGTAGTGCACCAAGCACTTTCTACTGTTCCTTGGGTTTGTTTTTTTTTTTTAATTTTGCAAACATAAGACTTGACACAGATATTTTACCTGCTTTCTCACATACAAGACTGCAGTCCTAACTACCATAAACAAAACCTGAAGAAAACCATGTAGAAAGATCTAAATACTGACAACGGCGAGTGTCACAAAACAAAATGCTGCAAGACAAAACCCTTGTTCAAACACCGTCCTCTCAGAAGAGAAGTTGGACACTGCACAGCTAATCCTACAGATATCACATATATATTCACAGATATATTAATCCTAATGCCATCTAAATAAAACAACCTTGGAAAAAAATTACAAAACATTTACTTCACAGCTACTTGAAAAGCAAACATTTTTCAGAGAATGGTTTGCACTGGTGGAAGGGACCTTCAAAAATCATCTAGCCCAACCCCCATGCTGCACCAAAATTCAAAGTATGTTTATTAAGCATTGGGGGACACTATTTTCCTGCACTTGTGAATTTTAAAGCTCAAATGACTAGTCCAGACTGTGCAGGGCTTTTTTACCTTTGTGACAATGAACTAAGAGAGGCTGAGTAGCATTCATTTTAATTCTCAGATTTATACAGACACCAAAAATACTGTTCTTCTGACCTCTAAAGGTATACATAGAAAATTCAACCTCACAAAGTAAAGCTAAATTGTTCACTTGTAATTCAAGCGATCACATCTCAAAAACGTCATAGAAAACATCTTTTGAATATTATCACCAGCAAGTCTTGACACTCTTTTGACTTCAAGAGAAAATGAATGAAAATCTCCAAATCCCTCTCTTAAGACACAAAGAGTATGCAAACATCCCATCAAAACCCACCAAAGGTAAATCACAGAAATTACACTGTTCACTCAGATTACATCACCAAGTTGATTACATATGCTTTTAGAAAAAAATTACTGGAATTTCTAAAGTATGCAGGATCCCTTAAGACAATGATGTTGAGATTTCTTACAAGATTCAGCACACACAGCAAAGTTCTAAATAACTTAATAATGCAAGACCTGTATGGCACTGGTTCTCAAAAGTTTGAGGCATTATATTTGGGGGGTCTGAAACATACAGCAAGAAACACCATTCAAGTTTCCTACTGTTTTAAACTTGAGCTTGTTTCTTTCTATCTAACAGGCAAAGCTATTCACGCCCCAAAATTTCAACTCCAAACCACTTCTGGCAAATAAATCAGCCACATATTGTGTACTAGTGACGAGAAAGACTGAAAATTTTCAATGGTTGAACTAAATGAATCAGACTTTCGTGACAGAACTCCTGCTCAAGAACAATACATTCTGGATAGCTTTGCTGAAGCTCCCAAATACTCTCAGAACTTAAAATCTGAAAGCTGATAGAAGTACTAAGGAAAAATAGTGCAGCAACAGGCCAACTCACTCAAGTAACACTTCTGGACATTTTACTAGCAGAAGTAAAAGTACCTCATTTTAAATGAGACACAAATACTTAGCTCTGAAAGGAATTTCAGTCACCTAATAAAAGTTTTCTTTGCTTTTTCAGGCTGTGTAAAAACAACTAATTTTTCTAGAACCCCTTCTCCTTGACATGTGCTGAAAAATGGAAAGACACACTGTATCTTTAGAAGCATTGGCTGGAAACATCTCTGGCTTTCCAATTCGTTATTCCAAAAGATCATTAACAGGCTGCTGTTTCCTCATTAACAGCGTGAATAAATGAATGTCTTAATGACATGATCAAGGCCACACTTTCATTTTGCCATCTTCCACTCTGTGGTTTGCACATCCTTTGATCAAGACAAAGAAGTGGCTTTCCCCCCACCCCTCCTTGAACCCTTTAGACCTCATCTTCCTCGGAAAAGTTCGCTCTTTTGCAGAAAACATCCCATCCCTGTGAAGTAACAGCCAACTGAGGATATTTTAGCAAGTACAGTTTATGATGAGAGTGCAATGGATTTAAACGGTTGGACAGCCTGCCTTTCCCAACCAAACCAGCCAGGTTGTTCTCAGTGTACCAGCAGGAGACACCTTTAAAAAGGGCACACCTGGAAGCAAACCTCTCTGTAAGCACACAACACACCCAAGCGGAGACACTGAAGGATACATCACAGGCCTTTCCTACTAAAGCTCCATAAAAATACAGGCTCAAGGAAACTTGCAGGTTCCAAAGCAGTTTTCCCCTATTAAAACTTCTAATTCCACCATGTTGTATGCACAGAACTGCTTAAACACACACCTGTAAAGGCCTTTGAGAGACCAGACTGTGCCCAAGAGACGTCCGTCCAGACATTTACTCCTCCAGCAAAAGATTTGTGGACAGCCAGCTTCAGGTTTCATCAGCCTAAAAGCTAAATGTGTTCCTTTAGCATTCAAATCAAGTATCACCTCTAAAAACAAGCATCTCTTGCTCTACGGAGAACTCAAAGACTTGTTAATCACCGGCCTTTAGGTAGCAACTCTTTTACTGATGTGAGGGCACACATCAAATTTGTTCTTAGTTTCTTCCTTTCTAGAGTGTCTATGCCTTTCAAGCCCCCCTCACAAGGTTTTACAAACCAAATATTCTTGCAGAGTCTAGGTATCCAGTACTATTGTTTAAAAAAATAACCAGACCATTTTAGCTAAGGCCCTTTTTGAGCAGAGTAATCACTTCCCTCGTCTTTATTCTTATTCACACTTGTTAACGCAACAAAACAACACCTGGCTAGGTGAAAGAATGTCGAAATGTCTCATTAACAACGACATGGAGTCTAGGGTGAATAAGGCAAAGTGAATGAACAATTTATTAACATACAGAACAGCTCTATGAATTTAGCTTGCCCCTGATGTTCACAGAAATGGCAGGAGGTAACTGGACCTCGAGCTTAGCTACCTACCAAACTCATTGGTCAATTCCTCAAAACATTCATCCTAAAATATCTCTATAAGAATTCAAAACAAAGTACACAGCTGCACGACAGTTTACAAAACTCTTAGAATTGTTTCTAATAGTTTTGCTTGGGAAAAGAGAGAAGGAGAGAAATCTCGTAGAAGTGCTGGGAAAGTTAGAAGGTTTCCCTGCTAACAGCTTTTTTAGCAGTCACAAAAGAAAATAATTCTCAATTAATATTTGTTTTACTATGCACTACAGGGCTCAAATGCAGTACAAATGCCCATATTTTTTGGGATACTGTTTGCTGTTCACTGACACTCTTTCCACTAATCAGGCCTTTGATGTTTTTATCCCTGTGTTCTCTTCCTCCCTCAGTTCTTGTTAACTGAGCTAAGTTACACTGATTTCCAGCCTGCTACCAATCGTCTCAAGTTTTTAATTACAACCCATAGCTGTACAGTGCTTGCAATCCTTCCAATTTTGTGTTCGACACTGCAGGAAACAGTGAAAATACACTCAAAACTGAACTCTCCAAGAGCACGTTTCATGAAACCCCTGTTTAAAAGTGAGTTATTTACAAGTCAGCTTCAAAAGCCTTTAAAAAAAGAATTCTTTAAAAAGAATTATTTTTAGAGCACACTTCAGTAGCTTGAACAATGGCAGCAATCCTGCAAAACTCAAGACAGACTCCTCATACTCCTTCCTAATTAAGTGCACTGGCTACTGTAAAAAAAAAGTTTGATCTAGACTACTCTTAACAAACCACACTAGAATATTTCCTGTGTGCACACTGATTTTAATTGTTCTCTACTTACGGACAGATTCTCTTCCCAAACCACCTCCTCAGAATCCTTCAGGGGACAAGAGCTCATCCGGCTTTTCTTTTTTTTTTTTTTTTTTTTAAAGAAGTATTACTCTGATTGCATTCCAATAATATAATTTTATTATTAGGTTTTAGCAAATATCTGACTACAGCCTTTCCAGGAAAACTGAACAAAGGCTGCACTGACAACCTCAGCATTTTTGCAACATCCATAAGACTGTTTTTCCTGTTCTTAACAGAAGGGAATTTCATACCTCAGATTCCCTGACTTTCTTAACTGCACTACTCATTTTACCCCACAAGTTCTTGTCCCTGCTCTCATTTATTTTGGCTGGATCCTTGCTGGTCTAAGGCCTTTAGAGATCTCAAGATATATCCAAAAACCAGACCCTCACTATGCTTCCTATTTTTTACTCAGATGGAAGATTAAACATTAAACATTCAAATTACTAATGTTTAATTAGTATTTAATAATGATAGTAAGCATTCAGCAGCACCCTATTTCAACTAGCTCACCTGTACATTTGATCCCTCAGATTCTCTCAATATAACTTTAATAAACTTGTTATTTTTACCCTGCGTCCAGTGCATTACTTTAAGCCTATTAGTGAAAATTACCAGTCTTTCATTGTCACAAATATATTTCACTAAAAACAAAGATAATTAAGAGAATTATATTAGCAATTTTCTACATGTATTCCTAATCAATCTAAAAAAATACTTCTTTTAAATATATTTTTGTTAAAGCCCAGACTTTCAAAGTTACCTGGTAAGGCTACAAGCTGTTCCTTAAAGGAGGCGAGCACATCTTTACAAGGAGTGTAAAGTGTAAATATTAGGTGGAAGCTGTCGTGAAAACCCAAAACAAGCAGAGGATGAAGCCGCTTTGAAAAACCAATTGGTAGCCGTCCCCCCACGACTTGGTTGTAGGGCTTTCAATTAATATTAATTACGTTAATTATAACAATTATAAATAAACATAACGAAAATTAACCGTGTTTACAACACTATATTGCGGCCGCATCCCCCAGGCCTACAAACCGCTTTAGTATCGGAAATAAAGCAGCAGCAGCACCTACTCACGGCACACACCGGCCCCGCCGGATCGCCAGCCCGGCCTCCGCTCTCCGGCCGCGGGGGCGATGGGAGACCCCCGCACGCTCCGCGGGAGGGACCCGGCTGGGCAGCCCCCGCACCCAGCGCGAACACGTCGCCTCAGCCAACCGAGCTCCTGCCCGGGCTGGACCTTCTTCCTCTTCTTCTTCCTCCTCCTCTTTCCCTCATGCCCCCGGTAAAGCCCCAGCTCCCACCTTTCCCACCTGATCCCGCCGGGAGCCGCCGCCGCCGCAGCGCAGGGCGCAGGGGCCGCAGTGCGCGCGCGCCGCACCGCCCCGCCCCGCCCGCTCCCCCTCAGGCGCCGGGGCCGCCCCTCACACGACGCGCTGGGCGGGGCAGGGCGGG
>VXBT01014028.1:1306112-1353363 GCA_013400235.1 Oriolus oriolus
CCGGCTCCTCCGGTGTGGGAGTGTTCTTGGGACGTATTCGGTGTCGGCTATGGAATCCGAGTTCCCGTGGTGGGCTCTTGGAAGTGCTTCCCCACGGGAAGGAAAGCGCGTAGTCCCAGAGTTTCAGATGCAGATGGCGCGCTGCCCAGGGCAGGTAAAGGCCAGCAAGTCCTTGGTGCTGTGGCACCCCTTGNGCGGGAGGGACCCGGCTGGGCAGCCCCCGCACCCAGCGCGAACACGTCGCCTCAGCCAACCGAGCTCCTGCCCGGGCTGGACCTTCTTCCTCTTCTTCTTCCTCCTNTCCTTGGTGTTGTGGCACCCCTTGTGAGGGAGCAAATCCTTGGACATAATTATTACTGGGAGTGGTATCCTTATTGAGGTGATGGGCTCCTGAAAGAGAGTGACAGTTCTTCCCGATGGGAATGAAAGTTCCAGTATTCCAGGTGCAGATGACAGCTGCTCAGGGCAGGTAAAGGCCAGCAAGACCATTCTACCTCGGTACCTTTCGGGTTGTATCGATCCCCGGGCGGATCCGATTTTGGAGCTCCGTTCCTGATGCCGAAATCGCGGTCGTGAAAGGGAATGGCAACACCTTTCCTTGAGAAAAGAAGCAGCCGTTCTAACTGTTGCTGCTGCCCGTGATCGTCTACCCAGTGGAGGTAGAGGCCAGCAGGACCTTTCTGTCCTGGGAACGCGCCGTGCCGACCCGGGGGCTCCCCTCGGAGCGGGGCCACCCCTCGCAGGGCGGGCTTGGGGAACCGGAACGCCTGGTGCCTCCCGCACCGCGCCCCGACAGGCTGCGCTCCCTCCGCACGGCCGCGCTCGAGGTCTCCATGGTGAGGGCCGCCCTTTCCTCCCCTCCTGTCCCCGACGAGGGCCGCCCTTCCTTCCCTTCCCTCCCCTCCTCTCCGTGGTGCGGGCCCAGGCCCCGCCCCCCGGGCCCGACGGCCATCTTGGCCGGGTGGCGGCGGCGGCGGCGCGAGCACGTTGCGCGCGCNCTCTCCGCCCTCACAGCTCCCGGTAAGTAATGCCGGGGGGAATTCCGACCTTCCCGCACGGGAAGGAGGCGGTAGGGAAGGGGCCCCCCTCCTCATACCGTGCTGGCGGCCCGGCCGCCGCCGCTGGGCTCGGCCTGGGCGGCGGCCTCACCCCATCCACTGTGGGAGAAGGGTCGGCTCGACCGCGCCCCACCCGGTAATCAGGGCCGGAGGCTCCCGGGAATCGGGGCTCGCTGTCGGCGTGGGCACGGCCCGGGCCAGCATTGCCTGCACACGCGGTACGTCATCCTCGGCGCCTCGGGTTTTGTGCCAGCCAGGGTCAGAGAGCGCCGTCCCTGCTGCTGCTGCTGCTCCCGGCCGCGGGAATGGCTTCCCTGTGGATGCAGCGCGGGATCCTCGCCTGGTGGCGGTGGCCCGGCTCTGGGAAAGAGAACGCCGGCATTTTGCTCGTGTGAAAACGGGGAACTTCCTCCTCGGGGTGGGGAGGAAAGCCGTATTTTGCCTTCTTTTGCGAGAAGCTGATATCCACGTGGGTGCTTCTGGGGCGGTGAGGAGATCAAGCCTTCTTGCAGGTGCAATAAGATAGTAGGGTGAGGCCGTTTTCTACGAGGTATGCGTAAAAACAAAAGAAGAAGTCGGCAGGGCTTTTCTCAAGGATCATGGTGCTGTTTCCTGCCTGGAATGCACTTGGATGTTTCACCTGCAAGTTCCTGTGACACTTTTCACGCCCTAATTTAAGTTTCCCTGCTGTGGTTCCTTCCCTAAACTGCAGTCCTAAACCAGTGGTCGTGAAATACTTTCATTAGTTTCATTAGATTGCTAATTTATGGGTTCATTCTCACACATTTCACTTAATGTTAAGGGGAAATGTTAAAGATTGAGTGATAATTAATACTGCTCAGCACAAGCCAAACACACCCACTTGTTGTGCAGCGTCAGTATATTTGACCATATGCTTTCATGTTAACATCACATTTTCTTATTCATGTCGTGTCTTATGAGTAACAATGATTTAATGCAGTAGGAAAATTTAGGCATGTCTAAACTTTTTTTTACGTTGCCTCAGTTTCTAAAACAAATGTCAAAACCTTAAGCATACACTAGTTCTTAATTCTTGGTAGATTTTGTTTGTTCTTGCATCATTTACTGTTGTTTCTGCTTTGAAACTTACAGATGTAGTGATCTCCCATATGCAGTTTGAAAATCTGTTTTATCTTTCATTTAAATTTTCTTTGGGCATTCTAGTTCTCAACTTTCTTGTTCTTGTTATGATGGACTGTATGTAGTCAGTCCATCAGCAGTGGAATTAAGAGGCAATTCTTGAGCTTGTTTTCAATGGCAGCTGGGAATGCTGCTCACCTTCACTTCTTTCCACAGCATTTCTCTCTGAGGTCTGATGCAATGTAATTTTATAAAATGTTCACTGTTTTTGTGCAAAGCAGCTAAAGTATGGTGCAATTCTGAACCCAGACCTTGCCTTCACATCTTTCCTTGAATAGTCTCTGGTTCTGTTTCTGTCTTCGTTTACTTTTACTGTTTTAATTTTTTTCTGTTTAAGTCTGAATAATTCAGTGCAGTTTCAAATCCTTCTCAGTCATAATTGCCTTGACTTAGTGAATTCTAATTTAGCTTTAATGCCTGTGAAAGTAATAAGTATTATTAATGCAAGCACATTGCAGTAGTTCTACAGATCGTACATGGCTGTTGCCTTCTGTGACAGATAGCAAGGTCTGCATATGTGCTGCTTTTTTTTTTTTTTTTTTGTAATCTGGTGTGTCAGGGTGTGCAGCAGCTGTGTCAGCCTAAGAATGCTGACTTGGAGTGCTTGTGATAACATGTTTTGTGTCTTATTTTTAGACATGTTTGATTTTTTTGTATTAAATGACATAATTGAACATAATATACAGCTTTTGGCTTCAACAAATGATACTGCCAAGGTTTTTAGAACATCTTTTTTCTCTAGCCAGAAGTTTTTAGTCATTCTCTCATTCTTTCACCGGTGTTGTCAGTCCTTTCCGGGAAGATTTTCTGCTGCCACTCCATTATCATTCACTAATTCACAGCACCTCTTTACTCTAGTAGTTAGTAGTAAATTAATATTTTTGTACTCTGTTTATTCTGTTCTTGAAATGGAAAGGAGGAGTGCAGTCATGAAGTCAAATGCTTCTGAGTACCAGTTTCTCCTGCCCCTAAACTGCTGACTGCACTGCACAGTTACAGGTGTGCTCTTCTGTAACTTTGCTAAACTGTGTTCAGTGTCCTGAGAGTTCTGCTTCGGCTCCTTGGAATCAGCCCATCCTATTCCATATGTTAATTTAAATGCCACTCAGCTAACTGGATGTCAATATGTAACTTGAGTTCAGTCTGGTTTTGGACAGTTTGCTTATTTGTTTCTGAGTTCTGTGTAGAAATTATTATTTTCTCTTGTAGACAGTTGTCATTGTAGACATCACTACAGTCCTGGAAATATTGCAGAAGTTACAGGAGTCACAAATATTTTTTTTCTGAAAAGGGTTAAGACCACTAGAGAGATTTGGATAAACTGACCCTACACTCCCATGTAGATGGGAGCACAGTGGGAGGAGTTGATGTCTCTATGCTGCTTCATTGTTTCTATTCCCTCCACCAAGTACTCTAATAAATGCTTAGAGTACATACTTAAGTCTGTGACCCCTTCAAAACTATTCACCACAGATGGGTATTTTCCCATGTAAGTTAGAATTAGAAAAAGACCCCAAACCTGGGCTGTTTCGTTGCTCACCAACCACCGTCTGATTCAGCAGTGAGTGTAAACTTCAGTCTAATTATCCCACCAAGACTGTGGAAAGCTTGCTGAGAAAGTTGGCAGGAATTGCTTGTTTCAGGCCATATTTGCCTTGGTGTTTGAGAGCAGCCCTGTCCCACTCCTCTGCTTTGTAGCTTCAGGCTAAACCCCAGCTGGAGGGGAGATGTCTGAGGGGGAGATGTCTGGGCTGCTCTCAGCACTGCTCAACCAAGCAGGGTTTGGGGGGCTGGGGAGGGTAGCCTGCTGAGCCACAGCAGGTTTGTCTTCCACAGGAGCTTGCCTGTGGAACCCACAGAACTGGTTCACTGCTGCTTAGAACTCAGGTGGAAGATCCACAGTGGTGTGTCTGTCTGCTCAGGCCTTGGAGAAAGGGCAGACCCAGGTTAGGCACTTCCCGTGGGAAAACGGAGAGGGAGTGATTCATCCCCAAACACTCTTTGCACTGTAAACTGCAGGATTTTAATGAAAAGCGCTGGGATGTCTTCCCAAAGAATGTATCTTTAGTCGAAGTAATGACAATAACTGGTATCTGTCCCCAAGAAGTTACCCTGACTCAGACAGCTTTATAGTCCTTAAAAATAAGGCTTTCAGTTTCTTGTTTTCTCGTGTTTTAAAGTGAGAACTGCAGACTCATTATTCCATGCCTGTTGGCCTGGCCTACAAATGTAATTTCAATGTTCAGCCCTACTTTGTCAGTCTGGTCTGACACTATGAAACTGTTAAATCACTTTTTTTTTTTTTAATATTCAGTCATTTATTTGAAAACATCAGCTGTATTAATAGGACTTTCTGGCCTAGGAAATTCAAAATAGTAAAGAAAAAATGAAATACAAGTGGAAACTAGCACAATAAGGTTGGCAGCATGACTAATAGTTACATTCATTTATGGCTGATAAAGAATATCTTTTGGCATTCATTTCAAAATACTTTGGAAATTGAATAAAGGAATAAGACTACCACTTTTAAGAGGAACCACTCGAAGTATTAATAACTATGGTAGAAATGGATTTAAGGATACAAAAACATCTGCTTTTCTGACCTTTGCTGACTGTTAGATGTCCATCTTCCTTCCATTCATATTGCAGTAGTATCTGGAGGATTCCTTCCAACTGAAGTTTATGGAAGGGTAGAGTTTAACATGATAAATGTGCCATACACCTATTTTATTCTTGCTTCCTTCAGGAGTTTGCAAGTCACAACATTTCTTCATCCAGTAGCCATATGTAGTAAACATAGTCTGTAAACCACTGCAGGATACTTTGGTTTGGTGAAGAAAAGGTGAACTGGCCATCCAACAGAAAATACTTCCTTTGATTAGAAATGTTGGAATCCTTTGGATGCAACTGCACCTTTGGATTGTGTGGAAACCTGAAGTATTTCAAGACTCCTTCCCTGTTACATCATTGAACTACCGATACTGCACTGACATGATTTTGAACATGTACCATCTGTAGGGCTGCCGTCCCTTTGTTTAGTGCTTATGAGATGGAAATGCTTTGTACTTCATGGCATTTTTTTGACCCCAAAAAAAAAATTTGTCATCTGTAATATCTTAAAATCTTCCAAGAGCCTCATAATTCAGTTGTCTTTATTGTTCTGGAGCTGGAGGGAATTTTCCTTAGGTGTGCCTTATTCATAGGAACACAAAAGTCATTTTTATTATTTTCATTACTATGAGTGAATATAGTAATGGAAATACGAATGTACTTTAAAACACATTGCACCTTTTTATCTATCATAATACACATTTATTAAGTGTAAAATCCTCTTCCCTTCCCTCCATTTGCTGCAGCTGTACAAAGTCCCAGTACTATCCAGTGCTTGTCAATGTACATTACAAAAAGCTAAGCAAGGAAAGAATGGGTTATAGAGAGGAATACCAGTCATAATTTCACGTCTTTGCATGCATTTATTTGTTATTTCAGGAATATTTAATCAGCTTGTACTCCACAGAATTACAGAACTTTTTAGGTTGGAAAAGATCTCCAAGATTATTGAGTCCAACCATTAACCCAGCGCTGCCCCTTAACCTGTGTCCCTGAGTGCCACATCTACACGTCTTTTTAAGTGCCTCCAGGGATGGTGACTCCACCGCTTCCCTGAGCTGCCTGTTGCAATGCTTGTCCACCTTTCAGCAAAAATGTTTTTTTAATATCCAATCTAAACCTCCCCTGGTTAAATCTGAGGCTGTTTCCTTTTGTCCTGTCTCTTGTTATTTTGGAGTAGAGCCCAATCCCTCACCTTGCTACACCCTCCTTTCAGGCAGTTGTAGAGAGTGATAAGGGCTCTCTTGAGCCTGCCTTTCTAAACACCCCCGGCTCCCTCAGCCGTTCCTCAGACCTGTGCTCCAGACCCTTCCCCAGCTCCATTGCCTTTCTCCAGACTCGCTCCAGCCTCTCAGTGTGTTTCTTGCAGTGAGGGGCCCAGAACGGGACACAGCACTCAAGGTGTGGCCTCACCAGTGCCCAGTACAGGGGACAATCCCTGCCCTGGTGCTGCTGCCCATGCTATTGCTGGTGCAGGCCAGGATGCCATTGGCCTTCTTGGCCCCCTGGGCACAGCTGGCTCATGTTCAGTCACTGCTGACCAGCACCCCCAGGTCCTTTTTCACCAGGCTGCCCCAGCCTGTAGCAGTGCCTGGGGTTGTTGTGACCCAAGGGCAGGACCCAGCATTTGGCCTTACTGATCCTCTGCCCATGGATCAGGCTTGGCCATATCCCTTTGCAGAGCCTTTTTTATGTTCTTTGTAAAGAATTTCACTTATTTTTATTGAAATCAATTGTAGGCATTGATACCATATTAGGAAATACAGAATGTAACTGTAGTTATTCAAATACTAATGAAACTCAAGATTAAAAAAAAAACATCATCGTGTATGTCTGCTCACATTACCTGGTTTACTTTTTATATGCAATTACAAATTTTCACTTTGAAAACTGGTTTACATTTTACACTATTTTAATCCTTTAATACAGAATATTGGCATACAGTTTGTAAACGTAAATTCTAATCATATTCTTGGAGTAATCGTTGTAGTCACAATTTGACAGTGTGAACAAGGGTGCTTTACACAAGACAGCTTGTGAAACTAGAATTTGCAGCTGTGTAGATTCTTATGTTCTTACTTCAAGGTGCTTTTTTTTGAAACATCCATTTTCAGATATAATCACAATTTTATTTTTACACAGGAAAAATAGTAATGGGATGCAAAGTTGATGTTAAAAATTTGTGCAGTTATCTACACATCAGTATCCTTGTTATTTGTATCTCTGACTTTGCTCTGTTTGCCACATTGCTTAAAGGAGGAAAAATCAAATAAATTTGCGTTTTTCATCTCTGCACTCCACTAGTAATAACTTAGGACATGTGTGTTCTCTGTACTGTCAGTAACATGGGTTTTTTTCTTTTTTGTTCCTTAAGGTTTGGAAGACTCCCACTACTCCTTGTCATAATTGGTGTATGTGTTTAACCCTGAATTGTGCATTATGGCAGACAAATTAACAAGAATTGCTATAGTCAACCATGACAAGTGTAAGCCAAAGAAATGTCGTCAGGAATGCAAGAAGAGTTGTCCTGTGGTTCGAATGGGTAAGAGATACAATGTAACAAAGTATTGAAGTAATTGGAGACCTTTTAAATCAAGTTCTACTAGAAGGAATGGGCTTTTTATAATTTCTAGCTTTTGTGTATCATTCAAGGTTTTGTTTCATAAAGCCTTCAGAAATATCACTAAAAGCATAAACAATTCTTAGGAATAATGACACTTTTTAACCCTGTAGATGATCTAAAGCTTCAGTGAACATTCATAAGTTTTATGTTCCTCTGTGGAATTTAGTAGGCAGGAATTCTGATTCACCAGAAACTTTACTGACCTTGTCTTAATTTTTTTCTCCAGGAAAACTTTGCATAGAAGTCACATCACAGAGCAAAATAGCATGGATTTCAGAAACACTTTGTATTGGTTGTGGTATTTGCATCAAGGTAAATGTTAAACTACTTTATTTAAAGTGCTAAATGTTCCTTATTTTGCTATTATATTTAGTAATGCATACTGTAACTTGAAAAAGCAGTTTTCTTTCCTGGAATGATCAGACCAAGTTAACTATTACTGTTCATAGAAAGTGAAGAACTGTGTCACTTGACTGAACTGGTTGGGTTGCAGGATGTAGGTTTTGTTGTGGCTTTGTTTTTGCTGGGCTTTGTTTGGGTTTTTTGTTTGTTTGTGTCTGTAGACAGCAGCAGAAAGATGTTTTTTGTGAAAGAGGTGGAGAATACATGCAGTGTGCCTTAATTGTATTGTAGACTGACAGTCTAAATTGCTGACTATTAATTTGAAAAATGTGGTATAGGACTTCCTTGGCAGGTTGGCCATGTATAGGAAATTTGGTACAAGTCCGTTTAAAAATGTAAATGCACAGCTGGGTACAGTACAAAACATAGTTTTTTGTTAATAAATTGTGTGCACTAATAATCTCTAATTTATTTCAATTCCAGAAATGTCCTTTTGCAGCCTTGTCAATTGTTAACTTACCTAGCAACCTGGAGAAAGAAACAACGCATAGATACTGTGCCAATGCCTTCAAACTTCACAGGTATTTTATTTTTCAAATATCAATGTAAAAGAGACAAAAAAAATCCAAGTTTTTGATAGTGTAAACATAGTGCACATCAAAGTGTTCTTGGTTCTTACTCCAGTAGCTTCCTTTTAGAAGGTTAATTATGTTTTTCTTAGTAAAAAGTATTATAATGAAATAAAATGTTAGGGATTATTTTACAGAGCGCCTATTTAAAAACAGACTGCCCTTACATATTTCTTAGAATCTTATATTTTTAAGAAATTTGATACAATTTGAGTTAGATATTTGCAAGTTAACAAAGTAGGCTGTAATAATGAGCAAGTCTGAAAATGGGTTGTAACATTTACTTGACCACTAAATGTTGGTGTCTGATGACATTAATATAACACGAAGTTACCAATGTTGTGTACAGGTTGCCTATCCCTCGTCCAGGTGAAGTACTGGGATTGGTTGGAACCAATGGTATTGGAAAATCAACTGCCTTGAAAATTTTAGCAGGAAAACAGAAGCCAAATCTTGGAAAATATGATGTATGTATCAGCAATAAAATAGAGTTGGCATTCTAGATAGCTGTATTTATATTTTTGGACTGAATTTTTGTTTTGTGAGGATCTTGGCACTTTCCCTGTTAACAGCCAGTGACCTACTCCACACAGGAACAGTAGCAGAAGGTTCATGTTAACAAGGGCTTTCTTGCAAATTGTGTATATCTCTCAAGAAAGATCAGGATACTAATTATAATTGTAACTCACAAAAGGTAAATATCAGAGGTAGATTTGTGTCTTGAAGTCACACTTAGGGACTTGGGGGTTTTTTAATACCAGTCTTTAAAAAATGTCAAGTTTTTCTCCCTGCGCAATTTACCTGTTCCCATGAGGGATTTCCGTAGCTCAAGTTTTGGAGTTTCTTCTAAGTTAACTTTGTTTTTATCTGAACAGCTCTAGGGTCTATGAGCACTTACCATGTATCCTTGTGATTTCTTAGGCATTTTTATCTTCGATTCTTTTGAGGGGGATTTCTCATAAAGTATGTTGTTAGTATGTAAGTTGTGGTTGAAGGTATTTCCCACTGTACAGTTTAATACTGAGCCCTGAAAATCCTTATTTTCTTCATGTTGCTAGTTACTTAGAAATAAGATTTTTTGAGAACCAGACTTAGAACAACTTGTAACTGCTGGTATTCAGGAGAATTCATAATCCATTTTCCTATGTAGGTACTCCAAGTCAAACTGCAGCCAGTGAGCAAAATATTTTACCAGGGCTTCTTTACCTAGCACTACTCCAAAGAGTAAATACTACTAGAGAAAAGTCATAAATAACTACTATTAGTACTCCTCTTATCAGTATTTCAGATATCACTTTCTGACCTTCAAATTGCATGGGACAGTTGAATTCTGATGCACAGTTTTGTCTTTCAGGAAGCACTTGTAAGACCAAGTGTGTTCCAACTTTCTTCAGTGGTTTCTTTACGTGAAAGAGTAATGTTTTGATAAACTTTTCATTTCATGGCTGCCACCTAAAGCTGCAAAGAAATAATCATTTCCCAGCTACATTTTACATTCTCTTTCAAGTTTGGTTTATATTATTTTGTGGACTTCTTGTTTCAGGTGGTAGTATTGCAGAAATAGCAAAACTTTTGACTTTCTGAAAGTGTACTTAATTGAATTACCATGCTTCCAAAATCAGACTTTGCTGTGAAGGAGCCATATCAGTATGACCACAGAAACAAGTGGTATGAATTGAATCTTCCATGTTGCTTCTGCTCTAAAACTGATGAAGCATTTCCTCTGTGTAGTTGCTTGGTTTGGAAATATGACTGTGTCAGTCTGATTCCATACTGTTTTATCATCAAAGTTATTAATTCAGCGCCCCTCAGAGTAGTACACTGTGCAAGGGGGGACTTTTCCTGGGTGAGTGCTCTGAATAGTCCCCTTTCTTTTTCAGCTTGTCATTTTTCCTTTGTCTTCCCATTCTGTTTCCTTGGAAATGTTTGCTAGAGGCAGAGAAAATTACCAAATTTTATTGCATCTTTTGTGCAAGTTTGTGCTTTTATCATTCCAATCCTTTTCCTTTGGATTAGCTGTAGTGTAGTTATGCTAATCCATGCTGTCATTTTCCCCATGAAGTTGTTTCAGTTCAGTAGCTTCTTAACTGTGCAAATTTAATTTTTTAAGGCTAGTGATACCTGGGAAAAAAAAGATCTCTAAACTTTGTTTTAGAATGTTTTTGGGTTTTTTTTTTGTTTGTTATCTTACAAGCATATGCTACTTGCCTTATTGATTGGAATTTAAAATTAGGGTTTCTTATTATGTTTTTAATGGTATAAATAAACCCAGGCTTTAATTTTGTCACAGGATCCCCCTGACTGGCAAGAAATTTTGACTTACTTCCGAGGATCTGAATTACAAAATTATTTTACCAAGATCCTGGAAGATGACCTTAAAGCTATAATTAAACCTCAGTATGTGGACCAGATCCCTAAAGCTGCAAAGGTGAGATATTTCATGAGTTAATAGAAAGCTGGGAGCTTCTTCTGTAGTACTTCTCTTGTGTTTAAAGGTTTTATTTAGCATCACAGTTAAGTATTGTTTGAAATTTTTAATGTTGGTTGGGTTTTTTTATCATTTATCATGCAGGGAACAGTGGGATCAATTCTGGATAGGAAGGATGAAACTAAGACACAAACTGTTGTATGTCAGCAGCTTGGTAAGTAATTTTGTCAGTCAAATTTTAAAGCATTTGAGAAGTTCCTATTTACTGAAAAAATCAAGTTACTAGAATGTGATAGAACATGTAAATTATACCAAAAAACAATTATACATGTAAATTAGCCTAAAAAAAAAACCCAAAACAAAAAACCACCAGAAAAAGTAAAGGTGCAAAGCGTAGGGCATGCTGTGGCTTAAATAACACAAATACTTTCTGGTGGCAAAGGCAATCTAACAGAATCTAATGCGGTTTCTGTTTCATAGTAGAAAGTGCTTGTTTTTAAATCTGGAAAAGTTCCACTTAACATCTGCTGCTCTTGCTTGCTCACAAGTGTGGCAAAATCTTAGCATCCCCCTTGGGAGAGCCACTGCATGTAGAAAATATTATCCTAATGTACCACACTCCCCCCAGAGCTTGTATATATCTAATTATAGTGGGAGTAACACTGACTTCTGAGATTAATACAATTAATTAAGAACATCTGCATAGTCCAGCCCTGGTAATTTTTTGTAGGTGTTTTATATTTAATTGTTACTAAATTTAGTTGTTGCTAAATTCAGAGTAGGATTCTCTTCAGTAGAACTGAGTGGTAAAGGTGGGGCTGCCATTGTGCCAAGAGCGTGGGCTTTGAGTCCCACTTAACTTATTAGTGACACAATCTATTCTTGAAATGCGGTGTTCATTAAACTGCGTAGGAAATACTGGCTTCACCCTTCTGCTGTAAGGTTTGAGGGACTTGATTTTCCTGAAAATCAGAACTGTTCAGCCAAGTCTGACAAGAAACACTTTCAAAACTGGTACAGTTTCTTTTTAGGGCCGGAAATCCTTACCAAATATATATGGTGGAAGAAGAAATAGAAATGTAATCCTTCTGCGTGATAAGAAGCAGCCATGCAACTAATGCTGCAGAGAAGCCGTAGCTTGCTGTGACTTAGTATTAGCAGTATGATACTGATACTGTATGAACTGAATGCTTATTCTCCTTCTGTTTTCTTTTCCTCTGTGTAAAATGTTTGCTATTTTTATACATGTTTCTGTAGGTAATAAAAATATGGATTGTTTTGTTGGTTATGACATACCTAAAATTAACCACTTATTTGCAGACTTAACACACCTGAAAGAAAGAAATGTTGAGGACCTTTCAGGAGGAGAACTTCAGAGATTTGCTTGTGCAGTTGTTTGCATTCAGAAGGCTGATATGTATGTTTAATTTACTTCTGTTACACATTGCTTCTAATAATCTGTCTCAGAATATGGTCCTCGAATTTACATTTATTCTTAACAATAATACTTTTTTTTGAAATACTGCAAAGTATTTATTAATTATTAAATAATGTTTGAAAAAGATTTCTTTAAAAAAGAAAACTTTTGCCAGCTCATCAGCTGAAAGCCATATTTACTTCATGTATAATCTCTGGATTTTGTATACTTTTATTTACCTGAGTGGAAGTAGCTGATTTCAGAAGCCAGTGCTAAATTTCAGCATCACAACTTCATAACCTCTCCCTAATCCCACCTAAATATATCCTGCTGGACAGCCCACTCTCTTAGCCTCTCTGAATGAGGAAGGTACAGCTGCTTCCCCACCTCTTGGAACTTGTGTCCTTCCTCTCCTGCCTTGCAAGCAGGAAATGACTGTCTAATCTATGCTGTTTCCTGACCCCTTGGGACCAAGAATACAAGATCAGAAGAGTTACGGGGTTTGGGGTTTTTTGCTTTGATGAATTTTTGGTTGATTGGTTTTGTTCTGCTTGGGCTGCTGTTTTTTGTTTGGTTGTTGTGAGTTTCAAGTGGGTTTCCTTGTTCAGTTTTCTCATTTTGGAAGATGTCATTCTTTCAGTCTCCTAAGGTATGTTTGCACTTTTCAGTTCATGTTACATTAAGGTAACTCAGAATGAGTGCATGGGACTGCTAACTGCTGATTTCTTGTAACTTTTGATACCTTTGTCAGAGCTCTTGGCAAAGTAATACTTAACTCACTTTCACATGGCAGTCTACAGAGAATGAAGGCAGGTGTGCGCAATTCTCATTTTTTGTCTCCCTTTCTCAGTATAAATAATGATAATTTTTTATTTCCATGTATTTAATGGTTGAAATGTTGATATCATGTTTGAATAACTAGAAAGCTTGCATTCACTAAGACTTCACTCTTCCTTTTGGGATTAGCTTCATGTTTGATGAACCTTCCAGCTACTTGGATGTCAAGCAGCGCTTGAAGGCTGCCATTACTATTCGGTCCCTAATAAACCCTGACAGGTAAATACAAGCTTCAAATGTTTTGCCAGACTATAATAATGCATGACTGTTCACAGAGGGAAGAAACATCCAGTCCATCTCCTTAGAAGAAGTGCTCACTTCTCAGTATGGTACACTAACAGATGTTTCAAATATTCCAAGTCAGTCATACTCTATTCTTTCGCATTTTGGAAACTTATTTCCTGTAGTCTCTTGTCTCTTTGTAGTAAGGATGGGAAAATATTGGTGGTTACTTTTCACCTGAATATTGCTGTTTCATCCCTTTCTCACAAAGATTTTTATTTTCTTAAAATGTGCTAAGTGCTTTTCACTCAAATCAATCAATATCCTTCCACTTACTGTACATAAAGAAGCTGCCAGTTTACAGTGAAGGTGGACTTTCAATTTATCATTCGTAAGTTTATTGGACAGTTTAAAAAATGCTTGTTAGAGATTTGAACTATCTCCTTTTTTAGTATAAAGTGAAGAAACCATATTAACTAAAAATCATGTTGATAGCTTTTGCTTATGCTCTTGTTTATGAGTAAGAAAAAAAGAAAAATGTTTTGCATTGAAGTAAAAAAGCATCTCTCGGGTTTTTTTTTCAGGTACATTATTGTTGTAGAGCATGATCTGAGTGTGTTAGATTATCTCTCTGACTTTATCTGCTGCCTGTATGGTGTGCCAAGTGCTTATGGTGTTGTTACCATGCCTTTCAGCGTAAGAGAAGGTAATTCTTGCCATATTTCTCTTTTTAAACATAGCCAAAAAAGACAGTAAAATGCCAGTTGTCTGTTGTGTGAACATGTCCTTGTCCTGGTACAGTTCAGCAATGAAAAAACTACTGTTTGATTTTCTGCAGAATTTGTTACATGATTCTAAATTTGTAACTCAACCCAAAAGCCTTAATTATGAAATGCCCTTTTTCTCTTGCTATGGACATAATTTTGATACTTGCAGGTGTTTTATAAACAGTGGAGTTACACAAAAGACCCTATAAGTAGTAAAGAAAGGGCAGGAGACAGTTTGCACAGTACAGAGGTACGTAGTGTTCATCTGAATTGACCCCACGTATAGTACTGAGACTCAGTAAAAACTGGTTTTGAGAGAATGGGCCCAACAGCAGTAGTTCTTTTAAGCCCCACACACATCACTAACTGTGGGTTTTCAGGAAGAGCTGCTACAGCCATTCTGTAATTTTGTAAGGCTTTTCTTCATTCAATTTGTATAATGTTCACACTTTAAAAGACAAAGTCTTGTTGCTTCTTTTACCATGCCATTTAAAATCCAGCATTCTCCTTACCTGAATGGAATTTACAGCCAGAAATTGAAATTAGTCTTGTTTTACTTAGTTACAGACCTTTTTTGATTATCTTTTTTTCTCCCATCATAGGCATAAACATTTTCCTAGATGGCTATGTTCCAACAGAAAATCTAAGGTTTCGAGATGCATCTCTGGTATTTAAGGTAGCTGAGACAGCTAACGAAGAAGAGGTTAAAAAGATGTGTATGTACAAATATCCAGGAATGAAAAAAAAGATGGGAGAATTTGAACTATCCATAGTAGCTGGAGAATTCACCGATTCTGAAATTATGGTGATGTTAGGGGAAAATGGTGAGTGCAATTTATGTTGGAAACTCTTTCTCCAGCCCTGAATATGCTCCTAAAGCCCTTCTTCACTTTGGGAACCAAGCTTCAAAATTACTAGGTTTGAGTCAGCTTGAGCTGCTTGTTTACTGGGGAAGATACCACACCATGAGTCCCCTGACTAGAGAGAATGTGAAGTTACTGAGTGTTAACAATGCCATTGTTTGTCTGTTACCCCATTTTAAAAACTTACAGTTTTAAGATGTGTCTTCTATTTGAAAAAGCAAGTAGTGAGTGCTGGAAGTTAATATAGGAGTTCTCAAAGCAGTCTAATTTTAAAATGTATTCTTTATTAAATAGTCTTTGTTGTTGTTGTATGAGTGACTTGATTGTTAGAAGTGTAAATTACTAAAAAGTGATTAATCTGTAACTTGTATTTTAACTTAGGAACTGGCAAAACAACATTTATCCGAATGCTTGCAGGAAGACTTACACCTGATGAAGGAGGTAATGTGAAATAGCTGAAACCTATTTTAAACATACTGGAAAGGCTCTTGTTTATAATATTAATTTTGTCTTTTTATAGGTGAGGTCCCAGTCCTAAATGTCAGCTACAAACCACAGAAAATCAGCCCTAAATCTACGGTATGTTTCAGCCTTATTTATTAAGTACCGTGTTTGCTACAAAATGCAGAGATAGAAGTTTTTTTATTTTATATCTATATCTATTTTAAATAGAATTTTTTTATTCTATTTCTGCTTGTTTTCTTGTGGTGCATAAAACTGAACAGCAGCATTTTCCTTTTGCTAGGGAAGTGTCCGTCAGCTGCTGCACGAGAAGATCAGAGATGCTTATACACACCCCCAGTTCGTAACTGATGTGATGAAACCGCTTCAGATAGAAAACATCATTGATCAGGAGGTATTAATTGCTTGAATCAACATCCTGATTATCGTAACTCTCAACCTGTACCTGAACTAAGCATGGCCTTGTTTCTCCCCACACCACCAGGTTCAGACACTGTCTGGTGGTGAGCTGCAGCGAGTGGCGTTAGCTCTTTGTCTGGGTAAACCTGCAGATGTTTATCTGATTGATGAGCCCTCAGCATATTTGGACTCTGAACAGCGTCTGATGGCTGCCAGAGTCATTAAACGGTGAGTACACATGGTGGGGAAGGAACTGAAATTTGCAGTAGTAGTGCAATGAGATCACATTACTCTCTCTTCTTGTCTTTTTCCCCCTCATTTCAGTTTCATTCTCCATGCTAAAAAAACAGCTTTTGTGGTAGAACATGATTTTATCATGGCTACATATCTTGCTGATCGTGTGATTGTTTTTGATGGCATTCCTTCCAAGAACACACTGGCAAACAGGTAAGAGACTTGTTGGGATTGGTAAGCAAGATTGTCATCCCTGCCTATGGAAATTTAAGTTGCATCCACGGCTGTCCTGAGGGTTCTGACTTTGGTTTTGAATCATGGAACAGAAAATAGGATTGATCCTCACTTACAGGCTGCCTAGACCAGAGCTGGGGTAGGGTTGGAGAACCTAACCAAACCCTCAAGAACTAGACTACCTCCTGGCTTAGACCAGCATGAAGCCAACTGCACAATGGCAAAATTACAATCAGAAGAGATCAAATAAGTGGTATCAGTAGTAAGGAAACAAAAAACTACCTACTGTAAGCTGTGCTCATGAAAATAACTTTCAGATGTTTTAAAAGAAAGCTGTGTATTAATGGTACCTGTATGCAGATGTCGTGAAGGGTAAGTCTTGACAGCAACATGCAGTGTGCATTGTTACACTCTTTCAAAGCTGTCCCCTTTGATATGCCTACTTTCGTTCCCGTAAATAATTTCATGTAGATTACAGAGACTTTTTGATGAGCACCCTTACAGAAACCAGGCTTTTAGAACAGTGAGTACTTGGCACAAGCCAGATGAAGTAAACACATTGGTCTGCCACGTGTCTGTAACCCCCTCCTCTCCTAGTTTTGATGGTATTCCTTCCAAGAACACACATGTTGGAATTCAAAAATCACAATCATACACTGATGCTGAGAAAGTTATGATCTTTGTTAGATTTTGCTTCTGGTGCAAGGGTTGGGTTTTTTTCCGTTGAATATAAGCAAGTGTGCCAGCACACACATGTAGATACAACATACAAAGAATGTGAAGGTCATGGCTGGAAGCCACACTGAGGTACTACTCTCATCTTTCAGCAGTCTCAGACAAGGTTTGACTAAAAATGTAGCACAGCCTGGTATGTCAAATGCAGCTCACATTTGCATTTCCAGCCCTGAGTGAACTCAGGATGGAGCTCAAAGTTGCCTGTAATTTTATAGTATAATACTTCTGAAAATGTAGCTAAAATATTCTTCTCTTTTAACAGTCCACAGACTCTTTTGGCTGGAATGAATAAGTTTTTATCTCAGCTTGAAATCACTTTTAGAAGAGACCCCAACAATTACAGACCAAGAATAAACAAACTCAATTCCATCAAGGTAAGAGAGGAGCAGCTTTACAGTAAAGGAGCCATGATTGTTTAATATGAAGCCAGATTTTAAAATAAGTAACAAAATGAAGATTGACATGGGAGTTCTGCTGTGCTGGAAAAACAGCTTGTGAAACTGTAAGAGTAAGAAGGGAAGCAGAAAGGAGTTTAGATAAGTGGTTTTTATTTCAGTTATGTTCAAGTCTGCCAAAGACTACTTCAAGTAATGGTGATTTTTTTTTTTTCTTCCCAAGGATGTGGAACAAAAGAAGAGTGGAAACTACTTCTTCCTGGATGACTAAATATTGAATCCCAGCATCTTTTTAACTGGCATCTAGACATGCATATTGGAACCTAAACAGCTGTGATGAGATGGCTCAGATCAGGTTTTAGAAAAATTAATCTTTTGGAGCTTAAAATCTCTTGCTGCATTTAACATCCGAGACAGTAGCAGTGAACATCCTAGTCTGAGTAAACTGCCACTTTCTATATTTTGGTGACACAGCCCTATTTTCAGTGTAATAATTTCAAAATAGACCACCTTGAAATTGTGCAAATGGGTCTTCTGTTTTTTCAAAATTTAAGGGAGGTTTTCAATTCAATATATCCTACTCATATACCAAGTACTGACTGAACTTCCTCATTTTAAAATAAATCTTTGAAGCTGTTTTCTGTATAAGAGGGAAGTTTACTAAGACTGTCACGCTACAGGAGCAACTCCTCTATTAAAAAGGTTGAATCTCTCTGGATGAGGGTTTCAAAAATAAAATATCCACCTAACTTACAACTCTTCTGTGACACTGCAGAATTTCTTCAATTACTAATTCAGAAGTGTGTATATTTATATGATGTCACACACCCCTTTTCTCACACTGTAGTGCACACAGAAGATGCACTACAAAGAATGTAAAAGAAGGTAGCTACATTTTTAAATCATCTGTCCCTGTGAATCTTCTCAGACCGAGACAAAAATAATCAGTGAAATAATCTTAAAGAAATACAAACATCCTTTCCATCTTTCCAACTTACTCTTCCATGAAGTTTTTACAAGGTTAAGATGCAGTAATTACTTCTTCTTAAAGTAAAAGCCTTGATCCTTACTAAAGGCAGAAATGAAAGTAAATTAGTATCTTGTTAAAAACTTACTTCCATAGATACTAAGATCCTTCAGGGAACCAGAAAGAAAATTTAAAGGTTCCTTGCATACTTTAGCAGACATATAAAAACAACTTTGAGCTCTATCTTAAAAGGAAGGGTATTTTCCATTCAACAGTTCTCTGCCTTCCTTGTCACGTGCAAAACATTGAGAAAACATGGCTTGGTTCTTTGTTTACATTTTTGCCTCAGAAGCTACAGAAAGGAGTGGTTTTGGGGTTTTTTTAAGGCATTCTGTGTGTTAGTAATGTGGTTATTTCATAGCGTTGGCAGTACTGAGCATTATATACGCACTACCTCCCTCTGTCTTGTAACAGCAATCCACCTGTAATACACAGCAGAGGGACTCCCTGAGGAAGGGCAAGAATTGAATACATCCTTGCATCACCATCCTGGTCCAACAAAAACTTCCAAAGGCTGACTAAAGCTTAACTCCCCTTGGACTGGAGTTGTGCATCTTCATCAGTTGTAATAAGGGCAAGGTAAAGATGTGGTTCAGCAAATACCTGAAGCTGTGTATCACAGCTCATTATGTGCTGCATATTACATACATTAACAGGAGGATCCTGCCATCTAAAACATCATGCCCCAGGCCAAAGGTTGGGCCAATCAATCTACAACTCCTTCAGCAAGCGAGGAAACCAGACTTACTTGATCAGCAATGGAGAAAATAGATCTACACCTTCCAGTCCTTCACTGTCCTAGAGTAGCAAGGCATTATAGGCCTAGCTGAAAGAAGTTGGTTTTTAAAAGTAAATTCTAAAAGCACATCTCTCCCAGTTACTGCCATGCCTCTCTTCCCCAGTGTTTCCCAACAAATTTCTGTAGGAAGTGTTACTGCCTTCATTCTTGCAACAAAGCTTGTGATGAAGAGCCTGGTCTAGGACAGAATGATTAGTTCAGTGAACGCTGCACAAAGTTGGGGTACAACTGGAGTTAGGAGTTTAAAATTCACCAGTAAACTCAACAAGCAGCCCTCTACATTTCTGAAAGGAGTTGAGATAGAGAACCACAGTGGTAACAACCATTAACTCCCTCAGTGCTTGCTTTGTTCTTAACCTGAAAAAGTGAAATTGCCTCTTTTGAAATCCTGAATACGTTTCTGAATGAAAAAGTATTTAGATTAAAAAAAGAAAAAGCAAAAAGCCTTCAGCATGACCCCTACCCCTGTGAACAAAAACTGCAAATTCAGTTTATGGCCCCTTTTTTTCGCTGCTTGCCACATCCTCTTCATGATTCTCCTGCTGACTACAGCTGGCTCTGTAAGAACAACACTTCATTTAATGCCATTGCAACAGGTTTAAATACATAAACATAATTTAGAAAGCAAGTGAAAAGACAAAACATTTATTTTAATTAGGGTTTTATACATAGCATGCATCTGAAAACAAACTTTTTATCATGTAACTATCATCTGGTTTCTGCACCAAGGGTGTACAATCTCAGACACAATGAATGGGTACCATCACCTACACTACTGTATACAGAGATATAAAAATATACACAACAGTTCAATTTTACAGAGCAACAGAGCTGAGTGAATACTGTGCACACTGCACTCTCCCGAGTCTGGACAGCTGAACATCCAGGCTGCAAAGGCAACAGGAACACTGCGGAGATCGTAACCAGGCTCAGAAGAAACAGCATCAGAACTCTGACACAGTGTAAAAATATAAGGCAGAAGCCACTTTCTTCTGAATTGTAGGGAAGAGCAGAGCACACTGAGACTCTCCATTCTTGCTTTTAAAAGTAGTTCCAGCAAGGAGTTGTACATGCAGAACATCAACAGTGCAACAACAAAAGAATACTGAACAGTAGCTCAATCGTACAAACTTAAAAAAACGTAACACGTACTTTATGCATCTCCTCACAAAATATCTAGGATTTGTCAGTGCATTAGTGTTAAAGTGGCATTAAAAAAACTTCTGCTATTATAACAGATGCAGAATTATTTTGGAAATGCATAGCATCTACATTTTTATTGTCTTTGTAATTATTCAGTTGGCATAGGCACCATTCTAGTCACACCAGCATTAAGAAGAATTCATGGTGGAAACAGCCATTCTTATCAGTTCATACACAGGTATTCTTGACTGCTTGTCTTGATTTTGATTTCAACAAATAAATGCTTTTTAAAATTCAAAAATATACCCCTATGATTATGAAAAGAACTATATACAACATACCTAAGACACAGGGTTAGCTGGCTGCCAGACGTGTAACACACAAGAGAAAACATTCAAGTTTGACAGATATTTTTTCTTTTTGAGATGAAAGGCCTTTGGGTTGGAAGCATATCAGAGACAACAGTGCAGTAGGCTGAGAATTCCTTTAGCTCAGTTCAGAACTAAGGCATTGTATGATAAAATACACATTTATATTTGGTGCAATGTTACTGTCAATTTTAGAATCTAGATCACATCAAATGCCGTCATTTGTCACTCTAGTAAACCCACATACCCATCTTCTATCACAAACGCAAACCTTTGTGGGGAAAAAAATTATCAAACACTAAACCTATTTTTTTTTCTAATTTGACATTGAGGAAAAACTGCTAAGCCAAACAAACTCTAGAATCCCCCCAAAAACCCTATGGTAGGACTTGACATCCTCCTAGTCTTTACTTGCCAAAAATTAAACATATCATTGAACTTCACTAAAAAGAAATTAAGATTTTAAACTGGTACTTCAAATTACTTTTTGCTTCTTAAATTTTCCAATTATCCACTCACTCTATGCTTGCTGTCCTCTCTGATTATCTCCCAGTGTTGCCCTTCTCCTGTCATTCCTATATGGCTGCCCTCTAAAGTTTCTCTGATACTGGTAGCCGTCATCTCTGCTTCTGCTGGGTGGTCCTTTCCAGGCCTCCTCATTTCTTTGGAACTGGTATCCTCCCCTGCTGGAATACCCCCTGTCAGGTCTCGGCCTTCTGCCTCCTCCATAAGTCTGGTTATAGAACTGCTTGGATCTGCCACTCCTCAGCATGTCAGAAACCTCACTGTCATCTTCAGAGCTCTCTTCCCTCGTTCTCTGGGCCCTGCTTTCCATCTGCACATTCCCAGCACCCTTGGACTCTCTCCCTTTAGCAGGCTTCTCCTTCCAGCCAGGAGTGCTGGGTTTCAGTTCGTTTTTGGGAGGTTCTGCCAGCAGTGGCTGCGTGCTGGGCCCTGCCGTCGGCTTCTCCAGGCCTTGTGTCTGTGGAGGGCGATGTTGCTGCCCGGCTGTTTTCTGCTTAGGAGCAGCTGAAGGACAGGTTTGCTCCAGCTGAGGTGCCCTTGCTGAAGTGTCCTTTGGGGTCCCTGCAGCAGCCACTAGGAATGGGACGGTGTTGGAGCTGCTGCTGCTGTTGGTCTTCGGGAGCTGCTCTGCACAGTTCACTCCAGGAACTGGAGGGCTGCATTCTTTGCCCACGTACATGTTGGCAGAGGTGCCAGCTGCCGCCTCTTTGTCCTCAGGTGACAAAACAACATTAGGTCTCGCTACTGAATTCTCAATGAAACCCTGAACTGGGTACCCATACCAAAAGTGAGGAAAGAAAGGAGGTGCTATTGGAACAGCTCCTAGAAAATGATTGTGTCCAAAGGGCGGCTGCGGGAACATATTTTTCCCTCTCAGGGACTCCTCGTAGTTCGCATGAAGAGCTTGCGCTGGATTCTCCGGTTCAACACAGACCTGTCCTTGACTTTCTGACACCTGAGCTGAAGGGATGATCAGAGGCAGTGATGGAGATCTGTCAGCCTGTGGAATCTGACCGTTGGACCTGGCCTCGGTCTGAACAGCAAAGTGCCTGTTTGGTCGTGCAGTTTCGTTTTCGTTCTGAGCTGGAGCAGCCTCCTGGAACCAGGGGTTGTGCGGATACACAGGAAGGGACACGTTTGGGTACATTCTACAAGCAGCTAAATAGGCCTGGTGCAGGGGGTACAGGTAAGAATGGGGTGCCCACATGGGACAACTGTATGCCTGCAAGACAGCAGGGAAAAGAAAATTTAAAAATCAGTTATTTGGTCTTTTGAACGTTCAGATAGACATAAAAGCACACCAGTTGTTTACCATTTCGAAACAGTTAATTATAGAAGATAAAGGTTAATTTTCTTTACAGTGACTGTCAATTCTAAATCCTATGATTCTAGGATGGTGTTCTTGTTTTTTTGTTTTCCTTCCAAATGCAGTTGAAATGGGCAACAGTTATGACCAGCAAGAAAACATAGTAGCAGTTTCTATACAGTTAAACACACAATGCTATTAAGTCGAGCTCTAGCTATGTCTTTGAAGAGAAACATTTCAAACTCAGTTTTCCAGAATCACACTTACTAATTAGCCATTTCTTCTACTAGAGCACACTTTGCAAAGACTACAACACTGAAGTTGTCCACCTCAGGTGGCAACCCTTTCCCTTTTCTCTACCTCCATGTTAATGAATTGGACTATGTAGGAACAGTCCCTGGAGCAAACCATCCTGAAAAGCCTAGCCAGACCTCCTCTCCAGGAGGCCCTTCCCTCTCAGTGTGCAGCTGGAAGGGTGTGGGCAGGGCAAGGTCTGGAGCAGAGCAGCAGACAGACAATGCAGAAGGTATTTCCTGGCCCTGCTGTACCCTGCGACACCAGCGGAGGAGCACAGCCACTAGAAGGTGGGCTGGGACCAGCAGATGGTGCTGAAGCGCCAGAACGACACGCTAGATGCTAAATAATCCAAAGTACCAGTAAGGAGAGTCCCAAACATGTCAGCTTACGAAACTCACACTGTTTAAATACATTGTGGTGACACTTGCTAATTAATGACTTACGGATTTTCTGCTAAGCAAAGACACTTAGATTAGGCAGAAGTATCAAATTTACATTGGAAACTGTGCTGAATATTCCCTCTTTCCATGCCCAGATACAAAAGAATATCATTGCTATGGCCAAAGTCCCATGAAATAAGCCCAAGAGCTCTCAGCACCTTGCCCAAAGTCGTTTGCCTGACAGAAGGGGTCAGAAGGTAAAAAAGGAACGTTTTTATGTGCAGAAGGGAGAAAGAAAGCCAACAACTAGTCCTTCCCAAGCAATGGAAAACGCTGGGATTTGGCTAAGCCTCTTCCCCAACCAAACACACAGATTTGCACCACATTTACACATACACACTACTATAATTACTGAAGAAGTAAAATACTGTTGTCATTAACCTGAGCAGAAAGAACAGACATGCAGGTTACTTAAGGGAATGTCCCCAGGGAAAGATTTTGGGATCTGCACTGCAGTGGCTTTGCCAATACACAGCCAGGATTCAAGTCTGAGGACATTTTCTGATTCCCTATGCACTGCATCCAAAAGAAGCACCTTCACACTCACAACTTATCTGTGACTTTGTAAAGCCCAATTTTCTGACTTTGCAGCCACAGTTGGAAGCCAATAGTTCTCACTATACCATTGACATGAATTTGATTTCTGCTGACTTGAACTGCACTGTGGACAGCTGCTGGAATCCCAGTTAACAGAACACAAAATAAGAAAGTATTTCAAACTGAAAGATGGACTTGAAATGCACAGCTGCAGCAACAAAACTTCTGCACTCCAAGTTCCAACAACTATTTACAAGCAATTTTTGTAGCAAACAAGAAAATATAAGTTTGAAGAGTTACCTTCACACCGAGATTGAAGAAAAATCTAAGAATATTCTTGTCTAGGAAAAAAAACCAACAAAAATATTTATGAAGACCAAAAATATTTCATTTGATACAAAAACTGCATAAAGTTCCATTTCAGTAGAGAACACTGGTATTAAATTACTGCTTGCATGTCTTCAGTTGATTAGTTGGGGTTTTTTTGCCCCAGTAGGATATCTAGAACACAACAGCAGTTTTAAATTTCAGTTTTAACAGTCTGTAAACTTCTAGTTTTTTAAAGAAACAGTTCACTAAACAAACACCACTATGCAGTCAGACATGAGATGTTCTTTTTGGGCATACCTTGCATGCATAGTATGCCAAAACCTGCATTTTCCCAGACCAGTAAGGAAATACTCAAAGGCTTCCAAGCTTTCAAATTACATGAGCAAACCTATTATTCTGACAGGAAGCAGTTTTCCAAAGATAATTCTTTACATGCACAAAACCTCAAGTTATGGTGGGGCAAGCTAAGAACCACAAAATGATCCTACCAGACTTCCAGGTGTGACCATTGAAACAGTCACAATGTTGGCAGTGCAAACTAAAGAGTTACAACTCTATTCAATATTCCCTCCCACATCTTAAATCACGGAATGACAACTATTGGATCTTTTGACAAAGAATGACAACAGGACCAAAAAAGGTTCTGTTTATCTGCATTTTAAGAAAAGAAGACCTGTTGGGGCAAATGGTGTAAAATCCAGACTTCTCACCTTTAGGTAAATCTTCCCCAGTAGTGCACAGGGAGTAAGGAGGTGCAACGGCTCTTTCTCCCTTTTCATTAAAAGGGAATCCGGGGTATAGCGGATCCTGGTAGGGATTCAGAGTCTGAGGCAAAGGCATTAAAGGCTGGTTAACTGCTTGTAGCCACACAGGAACTCCAGCAACTGAAGCAGATGTTACCTGAGCCTGTGATACAATAGAGTCAGGTCCTGTTGCTGGTCCTGGCATCAGTGAAGAAGCAGGTATTTGGGTTGGAATACCTAGAGGGAAAAAACCCCAACATACATACATACATACATATATATATAAATATAACAGGTATTAATGCATACCTATATATATGTATATACAGATACATAATCACAAACCAAAAGACATCAGAAAAGCAGCATTCCAAATGCAGAGAATAGTTTTCAGAAAGAATTAAACAGGTAAGCTAAGCTTCCCAGAAATAGCTAAACTGATCGCATATTTCTTTTAAAAATTATAAATGCCAGAAGGAAATAAGAAGGAGAAAAAATGGGGGAACTGAAACTTTTATGTGAATCCCTGAAGTTCTCATTCTGACAAGTCATTTATAGTCAACTCTGAATCTGAGCTCAGATCAACTGGGCTACACATCTTCTGTCACAGACACAAGTGTGACAGGACTGTGACTGTCTCATGTGAACAAAGCAGTGTGATCTGAAAGCTGGTTCTTGTAGAGAAACAGCAGTGAGAGAAAATGCAGCACCTGATCTAATGAGCAGTAATATTGATTCCAAGCCAGCTCCACAGACCAGAAGATATGCACAGCACACAAAAACCCACTACACTGGCTTTGCAGCTCGGGTCCAAATGGATCTCATTAGTTCCAGACATACAAGCCCCAAGCTGAGTCCTCAGTCAACCAAGGAGCTTATTACTACATGGGACACAGAGCACAAACACGTGTCAGGTTTCAACATGCTGGCAAATGTGTCCTACATTAAGCAGATCCTGAAAACTCAATGCTATCCCACTCAAGAGGAAAAATGGCAAATTGAGTACACAACCCTCTTATACCTTCAGGTTGCTTTATACCTTAAAGCAAACTGTACATACAGGCAATCAAAGATCTGTTAGAACTGCTTTCAGCAGTGAGAAGCTACATTCCTATGAACACCAGCCCTTGGAATGTGAAATTATAGGAGACAGTGTCTCCTGGGGGGATCTTCAACTTATTAAGAGAGTTAAAATATTTTCCAGGGTTAGTAATTTCTGATTAATGTTAATATTTCTGCAAACCTGCTGGTCCATAGGTTGCTGGCTCACTTGGCCAAGCTGGCACAATGGCTGGTACAGAAGGCACTGCTGGAGGTAAATGCACCTCAGAGAAGACTGGAGAGGGTGTTGGAGTTACGCTCGGCAAGCACTCGGTCAGGTTCTGTAAAAATAAACAAATCTTAATCTCACCATGCTTGGTGACCCTGATGACTCAGTCTTACCCAGACTACCACCATCCTCACAGGGAAGGACTAACTAGGAACATATCCAAAGACACCTGAGCTACATCACTGTATGGAGAGCTCTGCTCTGAGCTCTATCCAGCCATGCCTGTACCACAGAGCCATCAGTGCTTCCACAAGCTTTATATTTAAGTATCTCCCACCCAAAAGAAAAGCCACCCTCACAAGCGATTACCAATAACCTCAAGAAACCTGACAAGACAAAGCTGAAGAATTTAAAGGGAAAAGTTACCTAGATAGAAAAATATTATATACCCCTCTCAGAAAAGAATAGATATACTTTTACTTTTCTATCAAGGGTTGTCCTTTTACATTCTTTATGTTGGACATAACAGATTCCTAATTGTAAATATGAAATTTTAGCATTATAATCATAGGAATGACTGTGTAATTAAAAGCCAGTATTGTAATACATACGTGGCTGTGATGAAGCTCCCCTTTGTCTGAAGTCTCCTGACTGGAAAACTTTGAAATCAAACAAACATTTCTTACTTGCTCAGCAAGAATCGGAGAATCTGTTTTTACTTGTTCCAAAGGAGATGAAGCTTTTGGATAACTCTCATCTTGACTATTCTTCTAAAGCAAAGTTAGAAACAACACAGCTAGTCTAATAGTAAGATTAACTTTACAAAGAGTTATTCAAAAACAGTAAACCACACTCCATACAATGTGGGCTAAGCACCCATCACTATTATACTAGCGTAACATTTTGCTCATTGAAAGGACGGCAAAGGTTAAAAGCCAACAAGAGGCCACAAATCTTCACTGAACTTCAGAGCTCATGGTCTGTTAGCACAGTAGCTATTAGCAAACATCAAATCTTCTGTGGTTCCATTATACTGAAAGTACAGACTGTACTAAGCAATTACAAATCCAGATTCGTAAGTGCTCTCGATAGCCCAGGTTTGAGGACTCCGATTGCAGAGAAAGACTATGGGTTACAGGGCTGAGGAAAGCTGACAGAAATACAAGCCTCCAGCCTTAAGAGTATTTCACTAAAAGCTGTAAAGCAGCAGCAGCAATCACAGCTCTAAAGGCAGCTATTGCTCTGCTAATCATGTATCAGAGAAGCAATAACATTAAAAAAAAAATTTGGTCTTTTCTTTAAGATTACCTCAGATGAATTTGGCTCAAGCTTCTGACTTAAGTGGATCTGCCTGGAATTTGACTCTGCAACACCAAGACATAACCTAGTAAATGAACCATTACACCACTTATGGCTATCACAACTTAAGCCAGTTAATTTGTCTTTCCAAAATTAAACTTTCAAAACCAAACCTATACCTCAGTATATATTACTCCAGAAAACTTAAATTTCTACTTTTACCAAAGATCAAAGCATCCTAAAACTAACAGTTGTTCGGGCAGTAACAGAGCAGCTACTTCAACCTGGGTTCTCCAAGCTCTACAGGAGTTCTTTACTGATGTTTGGTAACTACTTCAGTGATGCTTGGGGAAAGCAGGAATGAAATGCAGCTGTCCCTTTAAATATATGCATCCTGAATTGCTCCTAATGAAACAGAAGTTTGTACTTTGCCTAAAGTCAAAGTGTTCTGATCTGCATTTTCATTTTCAAGTGTTAGGATAACAGAAGCTCAAAGTCTTGTCTACTTCTGACTGCATAAAAAAACAGTTTAGAATGTTTCAGTGGATAAAAAGATCTAAAAAAGTTTTCAGACTGTTGCACAAAGTTTCATTTCTCAAGCACCAGCAAACATTTGGTGGGGAAGAGTTAAAAACCAGTCATGACATAAAAAGATATGAACAAGTTCTTCACGTTGTGGCTTATATTCAGACTCGGCTACCACTGCTTGTCAATCAAACTCATGCCCAGAAGATTATCAATAGTAGATAGAGACTTTTTAAAAGCTTGTTATATACTCTGTCACAACCAGACCACAGTATAAATGGAAACACTATTGATTTTGAGAATTACTGCCAATTCCCCGAGCAGCAATAGGAATCCCTAAACACTCAGAAGGAAGTACACGTGATTCCCATAGGATCGTTAACCTAGTTTCACAAGAGGCAACGCAATCCAGAGAGTCACAAAAAGCAGAGAAAGCTGGACATGCCATGCCCTTCAGCCAAATCCATCATGGCACTGGAGTCTTTACTTTCTCTCCAGCTTTCTCTACGTGAACGTTCCTTTGGCATTCCTGATGAAACAGGTTTGCAAAGGAAACAAGTTTTTAGACGTTTGGAGAATGAAAAATAGCTAAGGTGGGCCCTTGTGAGACCACTCATGAAAGGATTCAGTCTTGTAAGAGGGACTAAGGAGCACACATACCATAAACAGACAACAGCAATGCCTCTGCTGCTGCCAGAGATAAGGGAACAAAACCAAAAAAAAATTTTAAAAAAATTGAGGGAAGGAGCAGCTTCTATAAGGAGACTAAAGAGTCTGAGTTGTATTTAGTCAGGAAAAAAAAAAAGTGGAAGAAGCCAAGATCAAATTTGGGTTTTAGTTATGGCAAAGCTGATAGGACAAAAAGTTTTAAAAATACTGATTAAAAAATCCTACCAACCACTATCAATTGCAATTAGCAAGATTTACTAACTACCTCCTGACACCTACAGCTTTCATCTATTACTGTCATGTTCCACTTCCTCACTGAAGAGGAAAAGCTTTGAGTCCCTGAAGAGAAGCTAAAGAATGGTGTAACTGACTAGGGGGAGGGGGAAAACCCAAACAAAATTTTGACCATGTGACAGATCCTTCTACTGTAAACAGGTTTGTTTCTCCAACTCTTCCATACACCATCTTCTCCCCTTCCTGTACCATGGTATGCTAATTCTTAACCATGCCACACTGAATACTTTTACCTGTTTTTCTCATAAATGACTCTTAACGTTCCTCCCACTGGCACTTTCTGCCACACACTCTAGAATTTCAAAAGGATCTAATTTAGGGTAGCTCTGATAAGTATTTTAGCTTTCCCCATTCCTCTTCCCATTTACTACAAAAATCCCAGCCAGGAGTCTGCTCTCTTAGCCACATTCACAAAGCAGGAAAATGTACTTTCTTCACAAACCACACCCTTGCTACCTCCAGCCCACTTAGTTTGGTACTGCTACTTAGGATAACTTTCCCCTCATTGCCGAAACAGATACCCCCTTTTGAATAAATTCTGGGGCTGGTAACAAAACCAAGCAAACAAACAAACAAACAAACAAGCCATGATCTAAACCCATTTAATTTTACCTTTCTCCTTCTGCTCTTCCACCTCTGCTGTCCACTTGCTGTTTCTTTTTTCATTATTTGAGAACTTTTTCTGGTTTACATTATCCACAGTCTGTGTAGCAGCCTGACAGACCGACTGATTCTAAAGACGTCAACAAAAGCAGAAATATCACTGTATGTAATCAGTCCAGTGACACCTGGCCATCATCTGCGATGACACTATTATGCCTTCATGACAAGTAGTATTTATGTCTGTGATAGGCAGAAATGGGGGGGTGAGGGTGGGGTCTGGCTCAGTATCCTGCAGATTCATCCACTTTCTCATTCATTGCTACAATTTGCCAAGTGCCCTTTAAGAGCATCCATGTCACTAGCTGATGTAACAAAATCTGCTTCACTCAGGCAACAAATCACATCCTCCTCCTGCAGGTGAGCAAATACAGCAAACTGTTACTGCTCAGAGGGAGAGAGCAACCTCTGGCCCTTAGGCTTCAGTCTACTCATTCTTCCCAGCGTTGTTCTTGTTTCCATTTGCCCTAGGATTTAAACCCAAAAAGCCCCACACATCTCTAGAACAAACCTATGTGGAGAGTAGCTCTTTACCCACTGGATCTGCTCACTTCCCTCCATGTACTGAGACTCCCACTCACTTCCGTTAAAATTGCATAGAAATTTTAACTGCATTAAAATCAACAGAATGATCTCTCCAAAATCCTACAGCTACAGATGCTCGTATGTCTCCCATATTTATACACCTAAAACACTGTGTGTGGTGGATGTTCAATTATTCCCAGGATAAACTACTATGTGTATTTTCTTATCTTTAACATATAAAGCATTGTAGATAATTGTATTTCTAGTTACAAAGTGAGGGCAAAATAAATATCCCCAATTTTTGCATTGCAGTGCGATTCAAGGACTGCAAACCAATCGCTAATGAAAGGTTCACCAACAAGCATGGGAAGTGCATTATTAATTACAATGGATACAGCATACATTGCAAAGAGCAGGAAAAGCTTGTTCATCCCGCTGCTGGATCTCATAAAGGGAACGAGACTCCTCTATGGCCTGCTTCTCCCTGCGCTCCTCCGGAGACAGTCCAAAGTAGTTACAGTCCCTGCTGCCATGGCTCAGCTCCTCACTTCGCTCACGCTCCACTTTCCTGCACAGGAAAAAAGGAAGCAGGATCACTTGGACTAAGAAATTCAGGATCAAACACAATACAAACTCAGGGGTTAGGAGGAAGAAAAAAGATGCAATGATGGAAATAGAAACCCTGCTGCAGCAGCCCAAGGAATCAAAAAATCACTACCAACAAATGCGGGCAAAACACTGTTCTCATACTCCTTTCCAGTGGTAACTCAGAACAAGAAGCAGTCCCCTATGGCAGGTTTAGCAAAAGCTGAGGGAAGATCTTAGCCACGCCCAAGAAGCACTTGCAACACTATTTCAGCCCCAACCAAAAAGAAAAACAACAACTGCAACAACAACCCATATCAACATCCACCTTCCAAGAAAAAAATGTGGCTTTGTAGGCAGTTGCTGCCATGCAAGAAAAAGAAATAATTATTTTTCCTTCCTGTACTTGTGTATATTCTTAAAGACTCGGGACACTTCTTAAGAATTCAGTGGCAACATATTTCAAAAGAGTATGCTGGAAGCATCTGAAGTAGGCACCTGGGCTTCCAGGAGCTAAGTCAGAGTTCAAGCCAAGGAAGGTGCTGTTTGCAGTTTTACCTTACAGACTGAGAAGGATTCCTGCCTGGAGCTTTTTGCTCAGTTGAGGTCTGATGAGGTTGGGGCCCAGAACACAAGAACTGGTGCTGCCTGGTTCCCACAGTATGCTGAAGTCGAGGAGGTAGTGCTGACTGGGGTTTGATTGACTTGCTCTGATTCTTTGGCCCTCTGCTCTCTGCATCTGTGGTAACAGCATGGAAACAGGTAAGACTTTTGTTTTAATCATTTTTTAAAGCTCTTTGGGACAAAACATCTGACAAAGAAGATTCTGCCACACAAAGACAGGTACAGTCCTACCAGGCTGAGCATTCTGCCCCCACGTTGGGTAAAACTTTTTTATCTTCTTCCCTGGCACAGTGTTCCAGCCCTCCATAGGAGAGGTCTGTGGAAGAGGTTTAAGGCTCTTCAGTGAGACAGCATGCCTACAAAACAAGGAATTACAGAAGGAATAATAGCCTAAAAGACCAGACTGGGGCTTGCATAAATTAACACCACATGTTCACTAATACTGACAGATCTTTCCATTTTTGAGAACAGTGCATTCAAAGTCCTTTGCCTTTATGATTACACTCAAGCAATGTGTAGAACAGCAAACCCTTTTTTTTCCTTTCCTTTCTACATAAAACTGGTAAGTTGACACAAACTTATCCAGTAAAGAATGATCAGCCATCTGTGAAGTGCCTATTGTAATGTCTTCAGGGCAGACGGAAAAAGAGAATGATCACAAAAAGCAATATACTTAGATAAAAGCAATACACTTAGATAAATTTATTACCAGCACTGCAATAGGTGCCAAGATTGAAAGATGTTACATTGATGGTGTATATCCCAGAACAACGACTGCCTTTTTAACTGAGGATGCTGTAGGATGGTCCAAGCAACTGTTTATATTATTTGAAAGGCAGACATTCAAACAGGTTAGATTCCAATTTTAAAAGGGTTCAAACTGGAAGATAATCTTCAGATCTTGGAATATTTTCTTTTCTTAATGGAGATCAAATGAGTTTAATGGGCATCTTTCTCATTTACTTTGATTGAAAGTGTTTTCTCTTCCCAAACTACAATCAGTATGGGTTATTTTGACCCAGAAGTCACAGGACTTACAGCAGAGCTCAGGATGTCTCAAACTGCTCTTTCCCTGCCCCCTCCCCAACAAAAAACCCCAACAAACAAAAAACCCACCCCACATAACCAAAACCATCAAATCTGCAACCCACAACAACAACTTTAAACACTTTTTTGTTCCAGGTCGGGCAAAGGTGATGCTGATCTAAACAGCAACTTGGCACTCTCTGGATGAAATCAGGCACAGCTACTCAACCAACAGAGGAGCTCGATGCTTTAACAGACCTTTCAATATGAAAAGCTTGTCACAAATCTACCATCTACTTATTAAGTACAATCAACACCTTATTAGCCTGGTGTCAATCTGTTTAGGACTGAATCTTGAGAAAAAAAAAAAGTTTAAATACTACTAATGTAGTTACTGTTCTACTCTCCAAGTAATACCCAGACTACGTAGCACTACAGAAAAAAGTATGAAGTGATAATCCATTTTTTCTTTTTTTACTAGTATGCTGTTTTCTTAACAAATTTGTGGTAGTACTACTCCAAGTAAAGAAACAGATACATTTCAGGGGCTGAAGTTAACTCTGAACCAAAGTAATGCTTTGTTCAGTTTGGTGCTCCCTTCCAAAAGAGATTAAGCACTTACTTTGCTCCAAGCTCTTCTACAAATACAACAACTGGCCCATTCTCTGAAAAAACTTCTTGAATATGGGCATTATAAAATTTCCCATTATGGTCTAAGCGCACCTGTAAGAAAAAAGAGTAAGAAAAAAAAAGTGGATTAGCTCTAAAGATGACAGTGAGAAGAATTAACCCTTTAAAATATCAACAGTGTCAGAAACAGAACTTTTCCTCTGGGCAACAGAAGACCTGAGAAATACACATCACAATTCAGTAAATGAATCAAAAGCCAATCTTCAGTCCCTATTGCTTCTTCAAAAAGAAATAAAAATACTATTAAAACAAACACACAAACAGCTTAAACAAACTTAAACAAAGAGCTTGCTGGGGAGCACTGCTTAATGAAATATGCTTTTCAAAAACCACATGAGAAAGTTAAAAGCAATCAGTGCAGCCAGGCTTTTCAGCTTTACTGAAAACATTCCCTCTCACAATAAAACTCAAAGCTTTTCCTGCTTAAAATCCACTTCACTTCAGTGAAATTTAGTCTAATCAGGAACATAATGAACACAATTACTTCAGGAGTTACTCTTCAGGAGGTTTTTTAAAAACAACCAAAAAAGTTCTTTAAACATGATCATATTGTTACTTGTCTGACTGACATTCTACGTTCTTAAAATTCTTCTTGAATAAAAAATAAATTTCTTAAATGTTCCACTACAGTATTTGGCTTCACAGCTCTATTAATTTGGTCAACTCTAATTTTCACTATTTACTTCATCTTTTCTTCCCATGTTTTTATCCCATAGATTTACTGTCTTGCCACATACAGATAAAATTTGACAGAGAGAATATATTAATTACCAAAGTGTTTTCTCCTAATAATATCTGTATCCTCCAATAAATACTACACAAAACAGCCTTACGGTCTTAAAAGCAAATTTTAAGCCTGTACTATTAAGCAATAAATAATCAACTCAGCATTAGGTTGGTTTGATTTGGGGGGCTGGGGGCTTGTGGCTATGTGGGGTGTTCTGTGGTTGGGTTTTTTTTAGGTTTAGAGATGTGTTTTCCCTGCAGTTTAGTCACTATGGTTGATTTCATTCCACAAATAAAAAAGTACAAACTGAAAAAGCCCCTGTGCTGCATGATTACCCAAACTGAATACTTCGTCATTAATGTTAATAACTTTAATAGATGGTCAAATGTCCTAGAAAGAAACACGTTTAGCTGAGCACCACCAGTTTAATTAACATGCTTAAGGGGACTAATCCACAATTTGAGAATTTAATGGCAAACCCTGCTTCTTCTTAGGTAGCAACACTTAATGCAAATCTTAATAGAATTTAAAGACCAATTCTGTAACACACTTGCAACACCCTAAGAGGAAGAATCACCTAAGACTTCAGGATCTGCAGTAACTAAAGCAAGCTCTACTTCATTACTTGGAAGTATTGAGATTTCATCAAAGCCAACTTACAAACAGTAATCACTATCTCCAGTGTCAAACATAAATACATGGATCTACAACTCCATGCTTAACATTGAGGCTCCCAGTCATCTCATTACATGTACTTTTGGAGTGAACTTTGCGGCTTTTTAATGGAGTAAAATTGCACTGATCAGTTGTACGTACGCTGTAAGTCATGAACACTGCCAACAATTACATAACAAGTATGTCCTCAGCAGAAGATATAAGCCAAGTGTATTTAGAAAGCAGCAATATCAAAATAGTTAACGAGAGAGAAAACAGGCATCTTGAGCAAAATGTTAATGGGTCTATAAACTACAATTCAATACTACTTACTTTACATTTATCTCCAATGGAGTATTGCATGCCAGCAGCAATAGAGAAATCTTGTTTTTGCTGATCTGTAAAAACAGAAGCAGTAATATACTGTTAGTTTAAATATACCAAAAGAGTTACTTTCTTGCTGCAGTGGAAGTGCAAACCAGGTGTTCAGGTCCTAAATCTGCCCACCGACCCATGTGAGGAAAACCAAACTAAACTCATTTTGCCACTTGCATCAGTTCTTCGGGAGGGCTTCACTTCACACAGTTTGCAAAAGCTCAACTTTGAAGTATTCTGTTACTCACCCCATTTGGATCGGAGCCAAACATCGTATTCAACGTTTCTGTAAACCAAGGGATCGAGCGATTTCAGAACTTTTTTAGGCAACGCCAACAAGTTGGGATTCCCATTGCTCTCAAGGTGCTGCATGGAACAGAACAAAGTGCTAAATGGTCAACTACATAGCCATGTCCAGTTTTCTATTTTTCAGTCACAGTACTCAAGTCTTGTACTGAAATATAGAGAAGCTGAAAATACCTAGAGCATAAAGAGCTTTGAAAAAAAATAATTCAGTGGTGTTCTTATAACCATGCCAGAACAAAACTAAGAACTAAGCAGCACTAGAAAGGACACTATCCACCTCTGAGCACATAAAAAATATACATTACTTTTCAAAGAAGCAGGTAGTTTTTAGGATATTATATGTTAGGAAAGCTATTAACTCAAGAATCTCTCATGAACATGAAATACTAAATAAATATAGCAGAGTAAATGTTATTAGAAAGAAAATAAATGTCAGCAGATAAATACCTTGTTGCCAGAAAGAGACTTCATTCCATTCATATCGCTAACTGTTGTAGCTTTACTTCTGTAATAGGACAGAGGCAAGTTATGTTTTTATAATGAATTATAGTATT
Source organism: Oriolus oriolus (assembly GCA_013400235.1). Taxonomy (NCBI): domain Eukaryota; kingdom Metazoa; phylum Chordata; class Aves; order Passeriformes; family Corvidae; genus Oriolus; species Oriolus oriolus. The sequence continues at coordinate 1,341,827 of VXBT01014028.1, forward strand.
ACTAAGGCCTGAAAAACAGGTAAGATACATCTAGAAGGAGAGAAAAATACTGAAACTACCATTCTCTACATGTGTTCCTGACAATAAGCATCCCACAGAACATCTTCATCTCTTGAAGTGAAAAAGCTGTCTAAAATAAAAAATACACATTTTTAACTTTATATGATATAGAAATAGGAATTTTGGGTTTAAGTACAAGTTTTAGGAAGTCTACTTTATGTGTGCTGACTTTGTTGTCACTTTTTTTAAAAAAAGCAAGGGGTAGAAGGCAAGGGAAACAAAAGTCCTCTTAACATTTTTGCAACCACATTGCAAAAGTAGACATAAAAAATCCTCATAACCAAAGCCCACTCAGTTAGTTAACTTGCATCAGGCACTAAAATTTATCCTTATTTTCTACCTGACATCACTGGAAAAATACTTTCCACAGAGAAAGTCCAAGTATTTTTCCCTACAGCAGTTGTAGGCAACTCTCAGCATTAACTTCTCCCAAAACTATTACACTTAATAACGACATAACTGAAAAGTTTATATTTATAAAATGAAAAGAATCTTCTGGAAAACTAGCTGATGAAACAAGCTGAAGTCAGCTTTAAGACAAGCAAAAGACTTAGGATTTGATAAACAGAGCAAAGGGTTTGTAATTTGTGTTAACTGGGTCAAGAGTCACATACACACACACCAGCCCTTTCGTTACAGGGCATGTGGTTTAAATCAAAATCATTGAGTTCCATGGTCTCCAGTGAGCATATGACCTTATTTCCAAAGGTGCTGAGGAGGTTAGCAGGATATTTTCTTAGGAATCCCAAAGATACAGGGTAAGGCTACCACATTTGAATCCCAGGAAAGCTCCAAGAACAGAAAGGAATATAGAAGATTTCCACTGCTGACATTTAGCTACAATAATTGTTTCCTGAGGCAGAAATACTTTGTATTTTAATTGGCAACATTCCCTGATATTTTTTTTCCAAACACAAAAATAAGCTAATCCCTTTCCCAGAACCTTTTTTTTCTGTGATGTTTTCCATCATCTTCCTTTCTCTTGTTTTCAACCTGTGGGAGAAACCAGCTCCCAACAGCTCAAAGAACTTCTGCCACATGCCACACAGCAGAGCCCCAAGGCAGGACTATAACAATCAGTGGGAAGAGGGAACATGATCCACTAATGCAGCATCACCTCCACAATTTCAGTGGAATTTCATACAAGCCAGAGTTAGGAACCATATTAATGGCCAATGTGTAAGTGTAAAAATGGCACTCTGAAAGACTGACTGAAAGACCGATCGTGCAAAAGGAGTCAGGTCAAAATCTCAGAGCTTGCTAGAGCATCCAGCAAAAAGAACATAAACCCACTTCAAAAAGATCAAGATCAAAATGGTGCAAGCTACATCTCTGTGTCTCCATTAGCTTCACCTCAAGCAGGCATTCCAGCCCCCAGATGTGGAAGCCACACAAGTTGGATTAGATTCCTGTAACTCTATGCAGCTGCAGAGTAAGCCAAGTCATTCTCACAGAGTTTACCATGCCAGACTGGCATACTGACAGTTCTCCCAGGGAATTCTGTTATTCCAAACAGGAAGAGGCACATGTTGCAATGGCAATAATCCATTACGTAAAGAGACTCAAGGCTAGACTGCAGGAAAAAGAGAGGAGCCAGAAGCCTGTCCTAGGTAAATGAAGATTACACATTGCATTCTTTCACACTTCTAACCCTACCTTTTTGTGCTTCTTTTCTTAGTAATTTGTAAATGTTTTCAACCCTAACTGTTGGATTCTACTGCCCACCAGAAATTCAGGAAACTCATTTAACATGTGTTCACAGGCATCTTGTGTTAACTTTTCAATCTCATTTACCTGTAGTTGTCATCTTCTGAATCTGAAGCAGACACTTCACTGCTCCCATTACTTTCCTCTGTTACACCAACAGCACTAAGTTCTGCCATGATTTTCTTTACATCCATATCAAATACTTTCTCATAGAGCAACTCGTACAGCAGAGCTGGGGAAGAGGAGAAAGTGGAAGAGCAATATCAATTACCAGCTAAATCTGTTTTTATTCCACCATTACAGATGGTAATCATTCAGTCATTGACAACTCAAACTGAAAACCAAGCTACTAAAAATGTCTACAATAACCTTTCACACAGAGCCTTTTCCTGAAACCTGTCACTGATAGCTTTAAGATTTTTGGTAAAAATATGCTTTCAACTAACAGCTTAATACTTACATTGACACAGTGCAGCCTTTTCTGCATACTCTATGGGATACACAATATCATAGTGGTTTCCATTTGAGAAGCACAGCAATACCTATTAAAAAAACCACACAGATATTTTAGGCTTTGCATCTCACTTGATTTTTCATAAGCACTACCTTTTAAAATTCAATTTAAGGTACCCATGTGCTTTGTTGTCTCTCAGGATCTCAATGTATCAATAAAACAATCAAAATGTTTGGTGGACGTCCTTTAAACCAAACAGAATTTGAACAAAAGTCAAAAAGAATTTAAGACAAGTTAGTGGCTGAAAATTTATTTTTACAGAATTTCATATTAGTAGGAAGAGATGCCACACCCTAAATACATTCCATCTATTTAAAAAGAAGTGTTACATGTATTAACAGCATAGCCACCTTAAATAGCTACAAAATAAATGGCTAAAATCGAATTCTCAGAACATTTCATTGTGTTGAATAATAAAACTCACATGCAACTACTTGCTGTTTATAAAGTAGTCTTACTTCAGCCTGTCACAATAGCCATAATTTTATTTTTTTACCTTATCAGAAAAGCCATTTTCAGTTACTAGTGAAGGAGAAGCATTTGGCTCCTGGTATATTATGAAATCTTTCCTGGAAAAAAAAAAAGGTAGAAGTTAGGAATTCATTTTAAAAGCAGTATCAATAAAAATTTGAGTATTGAAGTCAAATTCAAGGAACATATACAACCACAGAAAACACCTAGTGGTTTCTCTGCTATCATCAGTCTCTATAATGATTTGAAACTTAAATATTTTTTCTCTCTCCCTTTCATCCATAATGTTCTCTTTCAGTTCTTTGCTGAACAACCTGTCACTTCCTTCAACTTCTTTCTCGCACAGGCAAAACTGTTATCAGTCTTGCAAAATAATTGAGTATATTCACAGTTTCTGGATTTAAAAAAAAAAAAAAAATAAACTTTTTACAGCTAGTCAGAAAAAGCAATTCTGAGAGGAAAAGAAGATCCACCCACTCCAGGGAGCAAAGAAAAATTTACTAGATAACCAAATCATACTTGTGAGAGGTCTGAGGAGTGAAAGTGAAATCAAACCTATTCACACTGAATTTCTATCCTACGCCTGGAAAGTCTGAAACTTGCTTACTTATTCACTTGGAACACAACAGGAAATTCTTACTCCTGCTTCCCTTAAGTCTGCCAGCACGCAGGAAAGAAAGCAACTCTTTCCCCTCACCTCCACCACCATTCCTACTTTCCCTGAGACTCCAAATTGCCTTTTCAATAGAAGCCTGTCTTCCCAAAACAAGCACGGCAATAACTACTCTTGTGTGTTCACCTCTGCAGTGAAATACTACGTAAGAGTCGCATCTGTGCCACAAAACCCTCCTGATGCTTTCAGTGTAAATTTTGAAAACCCACTATTATCAACCAGCATTTGTCTCTATATTCATTTATCAGCTGTGGCCCTGGATACCAATGTGGCATGACTGCAAAATAAACTACTCCTATTTATGAGAATACATTTCTCATGGCCACAAATACAACAGATCATGACCATCCAGTTTCTGATGTGATTAAACACTCAATTCTGCTGACTTCAATTGAGTTATATCCCCCTACAACCTGGCTCAGTGTAACCATCAGACCTTCTCACTAAGCCTCTTGAGCCAAACCTTGCTGACTTTCAGCTCAGCCCTCCTCCAACCCTGCAGCCACGCCACTCTGAGCTGTCCCATTCACCTCACAAAATGCAAACAGAGAATTCCATCCAGTTGCCCACACGTAGCACTCAAAGTGCCTAAAGGTAATATTTAACTAGTTTGATTCTTTCCTCTTACCAGCTGTCCCACCAACAGACAAAGCCATTAATTTACAGTAAATATTTTGAAATACTGAATTTTTAATGGCTTTACAAACAGCAGACAGTGAAGATGCTGTGGATTACTCACTCCCTTGCACAATAATTAGAAAGCAGTTATAAATATTCAGCACAGTATTTCTCATTACTTTGTGAAGAAGGATTTAGTATATAGGAAACTAGTACAGCCCACAGCTTAGCAATAGGGTTAGTACTAAAGCCTTAGTGAGAAACAGGAAGAAAAGCAATTTTAATAGGAAAACAAGGATATTAAAATTAACAAAATACAAACTGTATGAGATTACCCACAACTGGCTGGGCAGGTGAGATACATGGCATTATTGAAAACCTGTATTCACATCCCAGATTAAATGTCATTTTCAAAACTCACTTTTCTATTTTTGTTTAATCCCTTGACAGCTGCAATTTTCAAAGCATATTTATAATTTGACAGAGTACTATGGTATGGCATAACATAATTCCATCTTTGCTATTCCAGCTGACTTACTAACAAAGCAACAGAAATTATCTCAGTAAAACATATTGAAAGGTTTTCTTACTTGTACATAAGAGAAAGGGCACTTATTTCTACTTGTCCAACCCATTCCTGTATTGAAAACAAAAGAACACTTAGTTCAAACAAACACACAATTATATCTCTTCATAAGCAGATCAAGATGCAAGAAATCATTGTTGAAAATAAATATATGAACACTGAATCTGGAGTTCAGCAAGACATAAAAATACAATTCCCCAAATCATTTTACAGTAGAGAGTACATACATAAAACTATATGTTCATATAATTCAAAGACCTCCTAAGCTCAATCAAAAATACTTTTGAGGAAAAAAAATCCAACGAGCCATCAACTTCAAGAAAACTACTGTTTTCTACTGTAAATAAAGTTTAACATACCTGTGGATTTTCCAAACGTTTTAAATAATCTTCATATGGCCCCTCTATGAACTGTATTAAAAAAAACCAAAACAGCAGTAATTAGTCATTTTTAATAGTGCAGCATATGGAATCCCCAGCCTGTGACCCACCGTACCAACAGGAATGAACCACTGGAAACTGAAGGCTCCCCTGCCCTCAAAAAGCTTACAGCCTAAGTATTAAGGGATGCCGAGATGAAGGAATGAACAGACAAATACATTGGTTTGCCTTGCAGAAAATAACCACATCAACAGCTTTCAAAGTCATCACACAAGCCAAAATAAACCAAACAAAAAGCCCAAAAAGAAATTCAGCAACCAAATGGGGAATCTGGAAGAAAGCAAAGATGATGTCATGTAGATGTTTATGGGTAATTCATCCCAGGCATGCAGAGCATCACTGAAGAGAGGACATGTGGACTTGAATTCAAATATCTTGTTAAATAAACAGCAATGGACAATCAGGAACAGGAGTCACACTTCTGCAGTAGGGAAGCAGTGGTAAGATCTAGTACAGCCAACTCATAAACCACGTTTTTCTCTGTTCTGTAAACTGCTTTTACTTTCAGCAAAGGATGCAAACAATCAGGCTACACTTCAAGAAAGTGATCCTACAGCTGGACTCACTAACATACACGAAGAGGCCAAATTCACATTTGCCAAGAGCAAAGAAAGATGCTGCAGGAACTGAGACATCTTAACGTCAAAGTGTTTCAGCCACACTGGCCACAGAGAGGCTACATTTAAAAATTGCTCTTTAGTCACAATCTGCTTGATTTACTTGAAATAAAGACCCACAAATGTCCAAACCAAAAAGGAAATACCTTTCTGAACTTAAGCTGCAAGCTGGATGGCCTCTTTACCCACAGTGATTAAGAAACAAGATAATAAGGAGAACTGAGTGGAGTAGTGAGATTAAAAGTTCTGCTTTAGCTATTTTGAAGCGAGAAGAACCAACAAGCCTGGCCCAAATTTCTAATTTAGATAGAAGCAATCAGGTGTGAAGTTAAAAAAGGTGCATCAGTAAAACATCATCACAGACAGCAGTTGCTTTTTGTGTCAGAGTTAAATGACCTGAAGATAATGCACAGAGGGACGAAGGAAGGGCACCAGGAAGTTCTCATAGGAAACTGAGGAGTTAGAGAATGAATGTAACACTGCAGCAGTTCAAGATGACACTTCAAGAAAGGCTGAGGATGGAAATGAAGATGGTGGTTACACTCCTGAAATTTTGGTTATAACAGTATCAGTGGAAAGAAAGACACAAATTCAAGCTGAAGGGATTACAACAGACAGATAGAAGAGGAACTTCAGTAAGCACCACCAGTACATGTCAACAGAGCATAACTACTGAGGAGGCAGCAAGTGAGCAGCTGAACCAGGAGATTAGGGAAAGAGGCATTTTTTGTTTATGATGGTTGTGTGTTTGGGTTTTTCAAAGAGAGATAACAATGCTGTATTCCTGACAGAAAACACAAAGCATAGTGAGAGACAGAGGCAGGAAAGGAGATCAGCAGAGATGAAGCAAGGTACCCGAGGGAGGAAGAATACTGGGAAATGAGAACAAATATCAAACATCTACTCTCACAAGAAACTTTTAAAAAAGAGACTTTTCAGAAGGACAGCAAAGACGGACAGGGGAGAAGTCATACCTTGGGATAATGTCTGAAGGAAAAAAAAAGAACATTGGGACTGGGAGTTTGGAGGAGAGAGACCAAAACAATGCTAAAACCATTCTAAAACCAGCTAGGGCTAACAAAGTAGGTATGGGAAACAACAATACGGGAAACAACATACACTTAAAGAGTCAAAAAGGGCAGGATATTTCAAAACACTACACAATGGAACAAGAGAACAGAAATAGAGAAGCAGATATTGGAGTGAGCGGGGTAATTCTGGAAAGAAAGGGATTAAAAAGTCAGCAGTGAAAAAATAAAGTAAGAAGAGAGACATCCAAGAGTTGGTAAGTCCTGGACTACAAACAAGTGGAAGGAGTCAAGTCAGAGCAGCATTGTCCCAGAGAGATCTGCTCTAATTTGTATCATTAATTCCTGACAACTTCCACATTTATGTGATCACTCATATTTGAGCATGGGGTACTATGTCAGAAATTATAGCACGGAGACACACCCTTATTCCTGCTTTCCTTCTCTTCCCTAGGCCTGTGCACATCTAAACCAGTCTTTTTATTTAGGATCTGGGTAAATTTAGAACAGAAAAAGAGAGCTGAGTACCAATCTTCTAGTAGCAAATCCTTACACATACCTCCCCTTCTGTCTGTCGTGGAAATCAGGTAACAGTATATACACTAGAACCCATGCAAATACAAACAGAAGCGCAATTATTGATTAATGCTCCTTTAAAAGGAAGAAAAAAAAATGATTTTATGATGTTAACACTGATGGCATTGACCAAGTATACATCAATATCAAGTTTAGTTACAGATGTTTAGGGAATAAAACCTACAGTGCGAATGCAGAATAAACTGCAGACCCTGAAACAAACTTCACTAATCAGTTAAATCCCTTATATATTGGAAAACCGATTAATTAGCACAATGAGAGTGTTTTATGACTTTTATTAAAGTAGGCATAATACTAAACTAAAATTCAGATTTTAGTAGCTTCACTATAGACTATTAAAGTTTAAGTAAGTTTGCTTTTCTTTCTTCATGAGTGTTAAAAACTTCTCCCACCCCACATCACTCCAGTCCAAGGAGTACACAGGTTTCTCCAGGCTTATGAAAATGAGTTACTACCACATACGTGCTAATTAATTTAAAGAGCATCAACTGGTATTTAACTATGATGAATATTGCCACATAACATAGGGAGGTTCAGAATACACCAAAGTCGAAGGAAGAAAGTAACTTTTTTTAAGTGTTGACAAAGAAAACAAAATTACTTACTGCTTCAAATTTCTCCCTATTTTTCCGAAGATAGTCTACACAAGCCATCCTAACGTCAACGTGCCGAGACTGAGAGTGCAACACCTACAAAGGGAGAAAGAGAGCAAGGTGACATTGGATCTCAGGAGTTTTGATGACAGGCCACAAATAATTAATGACTGCTATCTAAATACAGGCTTGGAAATACTCTAGTTTTATTTTTAAGAATATTTAATATGCATACTCATTCAGTAGCAACATCTTCAGGCAACTCAAACCTCAATTACTTAATAAAAAATTAAGTAACTGCAGAATTCACAGGTTTGCTAAATTCAAACCTTCAATTTCATGAGGATTTACTAAGCAAATGAATAGCATTTATTGTTAATCTTTAACTGCCTGCTTCATAAAGGACTTCAGTTAATTGAAGTAAGTTATAGCAGGAGTGGATGAGGAAGTAAACTACCAACATGCACCCATGCAAATGAAATCCAACCAAGTCTTACAGTGCATATTTACCTTCTTTTCATTTTAAGAGGCCTGTTGCCCACTCTTTTGGAAGCCAGGAGTTCAGTTCCCAATATGACACCTGCATTCTACCTCCTGTTCAAATCTCTACTGGAAAACTATTACTTTCATCAAAGGTTCCAAGTTATCTCACTACAACATAGGGAAGTTCCAGACAATTTAAGTTGCAGTATCTCTTGCAGTCCTTACACACCACCCTCAACATAAATCACTTCCAAATCCAGTTCAGTTTTTCTGAACGAAGAGTACACAAACTAGACCAAATTTGCAGATAACCACTTAAGAACTCTGAATTAAGGACTTTACTTTCTCAGAGGTCATTTCCAACCTACATGATTCTATAATAAAAATAGGATGTTAAAAATGTAATAGTTGAAAAAAAGTTCTATCAACACTGGGGTGTAAGAGAAACCTTCTATGTATTAATTAAAGAGTCAGAATAGAAATATATATTTCATATATATATATATATCTCTATTCCCCCGAGATAAAAAAACACCCATTTCCAATCAATAGCATTTGCTTGCCTGAACTTATCAATTCAGTGGGGAATTTTTTTTAAAAAGTGACCTGTGTATAATTAGCACAGGAATCTGGTTTCCCACAATCAGAAGCACCAGAGCTCCCACTGCTGTTTGCTTGTACTTAAGACAAGATGACGCTGTCGCTTTTTCCCTTTAACACTAACACTGAAATGGGGGAGGGGAATTCAACAGGAAGAACAAAATAAATTACTCACTTTCTTTAATTTCATAGTAAACTAATTAACAAAACTAAGAACAGGGCTTTTCAGCTCTTTCCACTAAATTCTGTTTCCTAGACAGTCTCATACCAAGTAGCTGTATTGCAATGTTGAGATCTTACACTGAAAAAAGCTCTGAGGAGGCGGTGGAAGGTCAGAACAGATAAGGATTTCTTGGTGGCAGGAGGCAGCTGTACACACAGAACTTCTCTCACTTTGCAAGGTGGAAATTATTTTAATGAAGTCATGTTTTTCACTGGCACATGACTGCGTAACCTTAGCCTATACCTGTCTGCGTTTTAACACTAATTACCACCCACTAATGAGATCCACTTCCCATGCTTTCGTGAGAAGGAGCTTTGTTTATGTAACCAGTTACCTGCTCGGCCACAGCCCTGAAAAGGCAGGACCCATCCTTGGCCACTTTCTTCCTGTACAAGCCCTGAGATCGCAGGTAGCGGTCCATGGAAGTGTCCCCGGGGGCGTCCCCGCCGCTGCCGGGATGGCTTTGCTCCCCTCCGCCGGCCCTGCCCGCCGCATCCATGTTCACCGAGGAGAACGCCGCACTCCTCCTAGTCCCACATGGCGAGGAGAAGCCGCGGTGCAGCTCCGGGGCCGGGTGCAGGTGCAGCAGCCGGAGCTGGGGGCAGCGCTGGCCCACCGGCAGCCGCAGGAGCAGCAGGAGCAGGAACAGGAGCGGCAGGAAGAGCAGCAGCCGGCTTCACGTTGTCCACTCGCATGTGGGGAGCGCGGAGAGAAGCGGCAAAGTTTCCCTGCGCAGCCCGGACTCGCAGCTCCGTCACTGCCGCGCCTTCCCGGCTGCTGCGGAGGGCCGGGGGCAGCTCCGGTGGGTCCCGGTGCCGGGGGGAGCGGGCGCGTCCCGGGCGCGCAGCCGGCCTGCGGGCGGAAAACAAAAGGGAAAGGAAGGACACGTGCGGCCCGCCGGGAGGGAGGGAAGGAGGGGAGGGCGCAAACAGGAGCGTAACCTGGCGCTTATTTTCACTTTCAGCCCGGGCGCTGCTGGGAGCCGTAGTCCCGGAGGAGGAGGAAGCGGCGGGAGGCGGACACAGCGCCCCGGCCCGTGCTGTCAGCCTTGCCCCCGGTCAGGATCATTCCATAGCTTCTTAGTTTTAGAACCAGCATGGGGAGGTTGGTTGGTGAAAAACTCTACATAACCCGGTAGTGTGCGCTCGCAGCCCACAAAGCCAGATGTATCCTGGGCTGCATCCAAAGCAGCGTGGGGCAGCAGGGCAAGGGGGTGGATTCTCTCCCCCTCTACTCCGCTCCGCTGAGACCCCACCTGGAATACTGTGTCCAGCTCTGGTGCTCCCAGCACAAGGAGGACATGGAACTGTTGGAGCAAGTCCAGAGGAGGCCACAAAGTTGATAAGGGGACTGGGGCACCTCCCCAAGAAAGACAGGCTGAGAAAGTTTGGGCTGTTCAGCCGGGAGAAGAGAAGGCTGCGTGGAAATCTTACAACAAACTTCCAGTATCTGAAGGAGGCCTAAAGGAAGCAGAAGAGAGACTCGGAACTGCAGTGACAGGACAAGAAATAACAGATTCAAGCTCACAGAGTGGAAATTTACGTTAGGTATTAGGAAAAATTCTCCACCGTGAGGGTGGTGAGGCACTGGAACAGGTTGTCCAGAGAGGTTGTGGATGTCCCATCCCTGGCAGTGTTCAAGGCCAGGTTGGATAAGGCCTTGAGCAACCTGGACTAGGGGGAGGTGTCCCTGCACAGGGCAGTGGGGTTGGGACTAGATTATCTTTAAGGTCCATTCCAACCCCTTCACATTCTATGACTGTCTGAAACCTAATCCACAGTATGTGGAAGGTGTGCATTTAGTTAGGCTTTGTTTGGTTTGGGGTTTCCCCCACAACAGATGAGATTGTAAGATTATCTTTTAACTCCATCCACTTGCAGGAAAGAAAATGGAAATAAAACAGCGATAGTAAAAGGGGGCTTAATTAAAAACAGATTTTAAAAAGCCACAGCCATTCAATACTTTTAATATATTACTTTTCTTGTATGCCACTCTTAGTTGTAAGAAGCCCAAACATTGTATTGCAATTGCATGATTAAATTTTGCTTGGCACAGTAAAAAGAATTTAGAAGGTTTTGATGCACAAAATGTGACAAGAAAGGATACTCTTCAAACTTGTAAGTCGTTTCTTTTCTTACTGTGGTTGTGCAACGTACGTGGGAGGAAGAGCTACAAGGCTCTCAGTAGCTAGCAACAAATAAGAGGCTATTAGTTACTTCTTAGCCTAAATGAGCAAAGTCAGACGCAGGAAAGAGAAGTGAAGAAGACAGAAAGAATGGAAAACCTGATTTTTACCTTCAGCTGATAGTAATAAGACCGGGGGGGGG